>CM053030.1:482419474-482669474 GCA_028564925.1 Lithobates sylvaticus
TAATCAAATACCACCAAAAGGAAGCTGTATTTGTGGGAATAATGTATTTTAATAATGTATTTTTTTGGGTACAGTGTCGCACGACCGCACAATTGTCAGTTACAGCAACGCAGTGTCGTATTGCAAAAATGGCCTGGTCATGAAGAGGGGTAAACTTTCCGGAGCTGAAGTGGTTAACGGTTTAAAGAAACAGTTACATTCCTGGCATGTCAGATTACTAACTGTCACATTTGCTTATTTTTCCAACCAAACTGTCAAACCATCAAATGGCTGCTGTCATAACTGGTCACATGGCAGTTGCAGATCACCCAGAAGCAGCTTCCTTGGCTATAAAGGATAGGAGGGTTTAATTCCGCTGTAAGGCTGTCAACAGCTCGACCTCTACAAATAGGGAGCATCTGAGCATGTGCAGAGCAGAGTGAGACAGTGTGTTACTGGATTTTAATCACTATAGACACTTATGTTTAATGTTTTACATAGCTGTACCTGCAAAAGGGGCCAGCTTGAAGTCATCTAGCAGGACTTGAAGTGATTAGTAAGGTCTTGTTTTTTTTTTCTAAAAATAACAAACGTGTTACCCGCTCTGTGCAGTGGATTTGCACAGAGCAGCCCAGGTCCTCCTCTTCTCGGGTCCCTCTTCTGTGCTCCTGGCCCCTCCCTTTTGTTGAGTGGCGCCATATCAAGAAGCTTGCTATGGGGGCACCCGAGCAGAGTTGCAGCTCTCTGTGTCCATTCATTACCGGTCATCACATGATCAAATGATTTTATGTACATTCAATAAATTATATTTTCTGAAATTATATGCATGTTTGTTGCCTACGAAGTCCCAATGAAGGGGGATTCCATTTTCTTGATAGAATACTAGAATACTCAACTACACACTGATCTGACATGGTGAAACCCTCTTTTTTGCCAGCCAATCAGTAGGGAGAGTCCCGGACTCCCGAGGGACTCGTGGACATCGCTGGAGGGAGATGGGGCTCAGGTAAGTATTTAGAGAGTGGTTGCTGCACCCAGGAGGCTTTTTATCTATATGCATAGAATTTATTTATTTTTTTAGAAAAAAACCTTCTGACTTTATAACCACTTTATTTTCTGACTAAAGTTCCACTTTAATAATATTATTTCATTGCTAGAGGCACCTTGATCAACACTTTGCAAAATTGCGGGTATCATTTCCAGGAGTTCCTTCTCTCCCCAACATGTGTAAGTAATGACTTCATACTGCTTAGGGAATTTTATTTGTACTTTTTGGGAATGTTGGTATAAGATGGTGCTTTGTGCTTGTCTCTTTTCCATTTGCATGTTTTTTCCTTTCTTCCCTATGCATACACTCAAGACCATGGGCAGTTTCTGGGCAAAAGAAAAACAGTATGTTGACCTGGAACTGGTACATTTCCCTAATGGGACAGACCAGCCAAGAGAAGAATCACCAGCATTCATCACTTCATTTATTATTTTCATTTTTGTAAATGTGTTTTAAACATTAACATGAACACTTCAAGCCTAATTCGAGGAAAGGTTAAAATGCCCCTTTACAGTGGGACTGACCCCACATTAAAAGAGTAAATGCTCATTTAGGTCTAGGGGACTGAAGAAGAAGTTTTACTTACCTGATCCTTTGCTCCCCCTAGTGGTGGGTTATTCCATTGTCTTCATGTCCAGTGCAGGACTATGGGTACCACATCAGTCTTGATCACATCACAGGCATCCAACCCCAGAGCAATAGGGGACAAGAGGCTGTGGGGACCATTCTTGCAGTGCTGGGCATCCTGCAGGGGACTGGGTAGGTAAAACTGCTTTTCCTGGTCTTCTAGATGTAAATGAGCATTTAACCCTTGCAGTGCCGAGAGAGAGAGTTTCAGATCAAAGGTCCTGTGTACATGAAGCCTAAGGGGAAACCTCTCTAAGGGCTGTGTACAGCGCTGCATGCGCATGCATTTCCAGTGCACTTACAGCCAGGGTGGATTTGATTTTAAATCAAGTCGATTTAACTAGTTTACGACAAGCCGCTGCAGTTATACTGCGGCAGGCTGGCTCCCCTGGGCGAGCCGTCGTAGCTGTACATCGGCCGCTTTAAGAGTACTAGGGGGCGTGAACACGCTGCTCCGGCATGCCTGGCAGTCACCATGTCCGCCGGGCACCCGTGATCGCTCCTGAGAGAGACAGAACGGGGGTCTGTCAGTGTAAACAGATAGATCTCCATTCTGTCATGGGTGAGGAGACTGATCTGTTGTTCCTACTGCTTAGGAATAACAATCAGTCTCCTCCCACAGACAGTCCCATCACCTCACAGTTAGAATCACTCCCTAGGGCAGTGATGGCAAACCTTGGCACCCAGATGTTTTGGAACTACATTTCCCCTCACACTCAACTACACTGCAGAGTGCATGAGCATCATGGGAAATGTAGTTCCAAAACATCTGGGGTGCCAAGGTTTGCCATCACTGCCCTAGGACACAGTTAACCCCTTGATCGCCCCCCCCCCCTAGTGTTAACCCCTTCCCCGCCAGTGACATTTATACAGTAATCTGTGCATTTTTATAGCATTGATCGCTGTATAATTGTTAATGGTACCAAAAATGTCTCAAAAGTGTCCAATTTGTCCACCGCAATATCGCAGTTCCTATAAAAATCGCAGATCGCCGCCATTACTAGTAAAAAATAAAAATGCCATAAATCTATCCCCTATTTTGTAGACGCTATAACTTTTGCGCAAACCAATCAATATACGCTTATTGCGACTTTTTTTTTTTTTTTAACTAAAAATATGTATAAGAATACATATCGGCCTAAACTGCGGAAAAAATATATTTTTTGGATAAAAAATGTGGGATATTTATTATAACAAAAAGTAAAAGATACTGTGTTTTTTTTCAAAATTGGCACTCTTTTTTTGTTTATAGCCCAAATAGTAAAAACCGCAGAGGTGATCAAATACCACCAAAATTAAGCTCTATTTGTGGGAAAAAAAGGACGTCAATTTTGTTTGGGTACAGCATCGAACGACTGTGCAATCGTCAGTTAATGCGACGCAGTGCCGAATCGCAAAAAATGGCCTGGTCATTGAGCAGCCAAATCTTTCGGGCTGAAGTGGTTAAATAAAAAAAAAAATGCATCACCTGGGGCCAGTCACTTCACTGGGTATATTTTGACCACTTTAATATTCATTTATGCCTTTTCTACTTCATACACGTGTTTTTTTTTTTTGTTTTTTGTTTTGTTTTTTACTTTTCTTCTTTTATTTACATTGTTACCATCTTATGATTGGAAACACTTCTTTAGTTTTAAAAGGAGAAGAGCAGTACGCTTAGTGCAGCACCCTTAGCAGCCAATCGGAATTCATCTCTCAGTAAAGTGCTTCAACGCACAACACTAGGATTTTCATTTTATTTAATAGTGCCTGTTCACACCTGAGTATAGCGTCGCACAAAGCTTGAATCATTGCTCAAAAAAAGCACACAAGCTTCTTTTTAATTATGCTTTTTCACCCTAATTGACTTCAGTGGGAGCGCCTGAAAAACTAACGATAATGCATATACCATGCGTTTTTCTTGCATTATCTTGCCTAGTAACTTGCTTTCCAATGGTAAAAAAATAAAAAAAGCTGAAACACATGCAAAAACTCATATATAAACACAAACAAATGGCCAAAAGACAACAAAGACACTCAGCTCATATGTGAATAGAGACTGGTGCATCTGTAAGTGTCTGGAGTAAATGCACTGTGCGCATCATCGTTGCCCTTTACAATCCTTTATTGAATACACCTTATAATATAAATGTATGTGCAATTTTTAATTGCATTGGCTTCAATAGTGTTTGATAATTAAAGAAGAAAATAACACAGATGGAAAACAAGTCCAGCCTGATTTGTAAAGTCTGGAGGAAAAGAGAGTTATGTGGCCCTTTGCTCCTGCTGTACTTTATCTGAAAGAAATGAAATTTGGTTGGTATGTTACTGGTTGCTATTGGAAACCCGTTGCTTTGCCCTTTTAGTTTTTATGTATTCTCTCCATTGTGGTTGTTCTGCTATGCTCTTGTGATATGGCTGCCAAAATTTCATGCTAGGCCTTCATTAAATCTTTTGCTTTTTGTTTTCTTTTTTTACTAGCTCGGCATTCCAAATTCAAGGCTGCGGTACTTTCTGATTGCTAAGCTTCAGTCAGAGCCATTCGCTTTCCAGACCACCAATAAAGTAAGCTTCCAGCATGTTATCCTTTATAGTAGAAAATGAACCAACAATCACACATGATTTAAAGTTGCAGTTCTGAAAGAGTAATTCGCACTTTTAAAGAGCCACAAAAGTTAGAAAAAAGAGTACTCAGAAATCCAACTTTTCTCGACTGGTCAGCTGTACTACAGCCACAATATGATGGAATTCATAGATTGTCCAACTTGCAGGCTGGTCCATATCTACTGGGTTGGGTGGTGATTAGGTGAACAGTCTTAAGCCTCGTACACACGATCGGATTTTCCGCAGACAAAACCTCAGACTTTTGTCTGAAGGGCGATGGCCAAAAACTTGTCTTGCATACAAACGACACACAATTATCGGCCAAAAACACGAATGTAGTGACGTACTAGACGTACTACGAGCCGGTAAAGAGGAAGTTCAATTGTCAGGCGCCCCCCCCTTGGGCTCCTTCTGCTAATTTCATGTTAGTAGAAGTTTGGTGAGTGTTGATTCGCGCTTTTCATTTCATGCTTTTCCGTTTGTTTCTGAACGGCCGTTCGTCAACCAGACATGTTGCGGAATCGGAGGAGATAACGTGTTATTTATTATTGGCTTTGGAGTTATTGCTTTGACCCAAGTCCAGAAACTACATTCGTGTTTGTCAAACGACAATTTGCGGATAGTTAGTATGCTAGACAAAATCCTGCACACGCCCTTTTGACAAAAATCTGACACTCGGCTCTCCAACAATCAGAAACGGCTTTAAGCTGGCCACACACAGAGCACACTTATGCTTTTTCCTGATTAAAGGCTTGTACACACAATATACGAAAATCGGAAGTAAAATTTTGTCCAACGAATGATCTGCCGATTTTCGGATCGTAAGTATGGTGCTTTCGACAGCCGATTAATATTTTTTTTTTTCGTTTTTTAAGTCCTGTGAAAAATGCACCCCAAACGTGGTAAAATAGCAGCAAAATGCATATGCGTTTTTACTACAGATCAGTGTAAAAGTGCTCTAACTGGCAAAAAAATGTGCTCTCTGGATGACCCTGTGGGCTCCCTTCTTCCCGACATCCTTTGACTGAAAAAGCAAAACGGCTAGGTGGGAAATTGTCGGCCGAACAGCACCTGCATCGGATGCAGGTATTCTTGGGTAGTTTGACAACTGTTGGCACCGATTGTCAGAATACAATAGCTGCTGGATGGTTATACAGTAGCGGGGGTAAATCTTTTTCCAGTCATGAAAAAATCCATGGGGTTAATTTACTAAAACTGGAGAGTTCAAAATCTGGTGCAGCTGTGCATGGTAGCCAATTAGCTTCCAGTTGTTTTTTTTTTTTTGTCAAAGCTTAATTGAACAAGCTGAAGTTAGAAGCTGATTGGCTACCATGCAGAGCTGCACCAGATTTTGCCCTCTCTCTAGTTTTAGTAAATCAACCCCAATGTGTTTGGCCAGCTTGAGGCTGGGTTCACATATGAGCCGCATGCGGCTCACAGTAGGGGTCCGGTGCGTGCTGGTTCACTGTTTCAGGTCTGATTTCCGATTTTGGGCTGAATTCGGACATGAAATGGACCAAAAGACGCCGGACTGCTGCGGAGATATGTGAACCGACTCCATAGAGAGCCAGTCAAAATCTCCTGCTATTGCGAATCCAGTTTTAGACTTGGTCATTCAGTTTGAATTGTCCTGGGCAGGCACTATTGGCGCGCTGACCTGAACTTGCACGTTTATGTACCGATCACTTTAAATAATCATTGTTCAGTGATTGGATTGTGTCATCCACCATCTGTGGCAACCATTATTATTATAATTATTGTAACACTTTACATTTTTTTTAAATAAAATAACAAATATGTCATTCTTTTCTGCTCTGTGTAATGGTTAGCACTGAGCAGCCCCAGTCCTCCTTTTCTGGCATCCCCCGCCAGCGCTCCTGGCTCCTCCCGCCTGCAAAGTGTCCCCAAAGGATTCCACTTCCTATAAGGGCACACCCACTTGCTCGATCCTGAGCTGGATTGTTTGTGCCTATTCAGACAAACAGCATGGCTTGGCCCCGCTCTCTGCTTACAATGGCTCCCGCTAGTCTTAGCTGAACCGGGAGAAGGGAGGAGAACTTCTGTAGCTGTACACAGCACTGGATCGAGATCAGGCGCAGGTGAATAGGTGAGTATTAAAGGAGGGCTGGGGGAGATTCTATTAAAGTGGAAGTAAACATCCATCTCTAACCGTTACCTATTGGTAAGCCTATAATAAGGCTTACCTATAGGTAGTGTAAATATCTTCTAAATGGTGCCCATTTACTGTTTTACTGTACATGCAGCCAGTAACATCACTGGCACATCCCGTGCCGTTTCTTCAAATCCCTGTGCCGTAAACGGCAGCTCCAAGCTAGTCCAAACTATTTGCTTCACTAAGTGCTGCACTGGCTCTAAGCACTGTATGAACTGTATGTAGTTTCCTTCATTAAGTGCTGCATTGTCTTCAGCTGCATACAGTACACAGTGCTGGGTTACGGCTGTGAGACAGAGACTTCCCGTCTCACACCCAGACGTAACAGCATGTGGTTGAGCGACGCTCAGCCATTCATAGGCAGCTTTGTATTCTGTGACTGAATACAAAGCTTCCTGAGATTGGCTGAGACAGAGAGGGAGGCTGATCACATCACATCACACTCTCCGATCAGAGGAAGCTTTGTATTCATTCCCAGAATATAAATCTGGCTATAAATGGCTGAGCGTTGCTCACCACGACTCGTCATTTGTTTCAGGTATGAGAAGAGAAGTCTCTGTCTCACAGCCGACACCCAGCACTGTATACTGTATGTAGCTGAAGCTAATGCAGCACTTAGTGAAGGAAATAGTTCATTTGGACCACCTTGGTCCAAACACACTATTTAAAGTGACAGGAAACATGGAGATTGACTTTGACTTGAGGACAAATTACTTTTAATATGATGTAACACATTATTTATAGGTACGCTCCCATCCATCAGCTTTCCTTTACAATTGAAACAATTTTGGTGTTTATAGTTTTCCTGCAATCACTCTAATTCTTTAACGTTGGCTTTTATATTCTGTTAGGTGAATCACAGGTAGAGAACACTAAACTGATATTTTAAAGGATCAGGGGGTCACCTGGTTCCAGCACCACCCCTTCTTTGAGCTCACTGAAGCCTTATAGATGGCACATATGGCCTGTGAGAACCAGCCACATATTACTGGTCTTGACTGCAAAACTCAGATCAATAGGCTACATGCCTTTAAAGTGGTTGTAAACCCTTACATATACCCAGTGAAGTGACTGGCCTCAGGTGATACACAGAGATCAAATCCTCCTACATCAGTTGTACCTGTTTATCTGCAGTCTTCTCTCCCCCACATTTGTGCAAAGTCCAGAATTTAGAAAGCTTGTCTGAGCTATCAGAAAAAGGGGGCAGAGAGATGAAGTTACATACTGCAGAGCTCAGTGAGGAGAGCGCTGACAGCTGATTGGAGGGAAGGGACACCCCCCCCCCCTCCGCACAGGAACAGTGCTGAGGCTTTCAATTAGCTGGAGGTCCCTCCCCTGTCACCTTTTTTCTCATTGTGTCGGGAAAACTTGTCAGAAGTGACTCTGCAGATAGCAGAGGAATGAAGCAGCAGACAGAAATTACACTTAAGCCTCGTACACATGATCAGATTGTTGGCCAACAAAGCGTCGGACTTTTGTCCGAAGGGCGTGTGCCAGGAACTTGTCTTGCATGCAAACGGCACACAATTGTCGGCCAACAAACACGAACGTGGTGACGTACTACGAGGAATTTAAGCTCTTGAGCGCCACCCTTTGGGCACCTTCTGCTAATGTCCTGTTTGGTGAGCATTGATTCCGATGCATGCGTGTTTGTACTTTCAACATTTGTGTGACGGACTTGTGTACACACGATAGGAAAATCTGCCAACAAACTGTTGTCCGCCGAAAATTTACTAGCACGGCATCCAACATTTGTTGGCGGAAAGTTGGACAACAATTGTCTGATGGAGCGTACTAACGGTCAGATTTTAGGCCAACAGTCTGTCATCACACAATTCCCTGCCGAAAATCTGATCGTGTGTACGAGGCTTAAGTGCTCCTAACTGAGACAAGTACACACTACAGAGGAATATTCGTTGTTCATATTTCATGTCTGAGGTTTACAATCACTTTAAGTAATTAGTTTATCTACTATCTGCTATATGGAAGATTGTTTATCATTGTATTGGTTTGTGTTTTTTGTTACCCTTTATGCACTTAGCCAGCACAGCATAGTCCTCCCTATCCATAAAATGCTGTGTGGGTTTATATGTGGAGGAAGTAGCTGCTTGATTTTGGTGTTTAATTATACAAGTACATGGCCGCAAGAATGGATTTTTAATTGGTTTGTACTTGGTGTAATTACTTATGGTAGGTTTTGTCCATGCTTTGGTGGGTGGTCTGTGAATGTACGGAGTGTACTGTTAATCTGCTTGCCATTGAAGTAATTATATCTGACTTTGTCTCTGAATGCAGCCATTAACTGAGTACATTGTCACATGCATACATTTTGATTAGGCCATCTGAAAAGAAGTTCCACTGTGCTGTAATTGTTATAGCCTACACTGAAAACATGAAATGCCTTTCAGACTTGTAATCAGCATTAGAAGCAGGTAATTAAAATGCACTTAAAAAAGGTAGTTGTAGAATCCGTTGTCCTGTTAAAGCAAACTTAAAATGAAAAAGATTCCCTGAACCTCCACCTCTGGACTTGCCTGCACTTCTAGGCTCCTACGCTTTGCAGTTGGGCAGTATATGAGTTGGACAGCTTCACTGGCCAGTAGCCAGGGGGTAGCAAGATGGCGGGCGACGAAACGTCACTTCTGTTACAAAATCTGACAGGTCGCCTAATCTGACAAAACAGTGGAGTCCACGGCCCCAAAAGGAAGAGGGGTGAAGATGGATGCGGCCACCAGCGGGGACATTGTGGACATCGCAGGCTTTGTTTGCAGGTAAGTGCAACATAATAGGCTAATATGCAATGCATACTAGCCCATTATGCTTTTACTTTGCAGGGGAAAAAAAAGAGGAAGTAAAACTATCAGGGTATACTTCCTTGTTAAAGGAAACTTCTTGGGTAAAAAATAGGGACCAAATTAAGACACGTTCCTTATTTGCGGAGTTGGGGGTACCTTTCCTGAAGTGATTGTAAACCCCTGAAATGAAAAATATACAAAGCATGTTCTTCTATACTTGCCTCTATCCAAAGCACCAAATGTGATTTCTGCCTGTTCTGTCATTCCTCTGCTATCTGAATGAGTCACTCAAACAAGCCCTGGAGATGGCCCAGCCCACCATTGCAGCACACAGCAGGTAATTGTTAACCTCAGCTGTGCATGTTTCCCTATACAATTGAGTAGAGGGGGTGTGTCCATTCCTTCCATTCAGCTCTCTTCTCCAGTGCAGTGTATGGCCCGTTTCACACGAGGCGGTTCCGCTTGCACGGAGTCCGCCGGCTCAGCCAGCGACGGATCCGGACGTAGGGCCATCCGTCTGCTTTTTGGCGGATCGGACCGGGGTCGGATGTCAACGGACATGTCACCGCTGACACCCATCGCTCCATAGACCAGCATGGAGCGCCCGTTCAGGTCCGCCGTCAAAACTGACAGGCGGACCTGAACGGTCCGTCAGTGTGAAAGGGGCCTATGACTTATGATCACCGCCCCCTGCCTTCTGGAGATCAGTAATGCTGTGTAAAATGTGTGCTTTAATAGACTGTAGAGGAAAGATGGCTGCAGATAAACAGGTACAGTTTTTATAGGAGGAATTGTTTCATCCCTGTGTATCACCTGAGGCTGGTCACTTCAGGTGGTATATTTAAGGGTTTGCAACCATTTTAGCGACCACCAAGCTCAATTCAGGGGCTCTTTGTTCAGCATATAATTACCACCACTCCCTACAAACACGTGTATATCATGACTACTACAGACTTATTTTTGTCTCAAATGAATACATCTTTATACCAATACATTATATACTTTTCTGTATTAGATTCTTGAAACTTTTCCTAGTACAAATGAATCAGAGTCACCAAGAACTGGCAGTGATCTGGGTTTGGAAGAGCACTCGCAGGCAGACACAGATCAGAAAGCTGCAAGCAGCGCCCAGTGCCCAGATGGAGGAGTCATATACAAGCTGGAAACGGCTGAGGACCTGGAGAGAAAACAGAGTCAGGACAATGACTCCTCTATGCAGAATCTACAAGACTTTTTAGAGGAGAACACTGAAGAGATCAGCCAATACCTTCTGCCTCCAAAGTCATTACTGAGATACGCTTTAATCCTGGATATCGTTAAACCCACATGTCGAAGGTCAACTTGCTTCACAAAAGGGTGAGTGTGCGACAGAGCAGCATGTAAAGGGTCATTTCATCCCAAATGGCATTTATAGCTGGACTGTGCACAATATAAAAGCAAACACTATTGAAAATAGTTATGTTAAAGCAGATCTTCACTGCATCTGAGCACCACAATCAAAAGACACTATTTAATTCATTTTTAATATTCAAAGCAAACTCACCCCTCCATCCGTGTCTCCATGTTTTTATTTTGTTGAGAAATAACCCCATGGAAAGCGGCTCTCCATGGTGGCACCCGATGAAGGGGAGGAACCAGGCGTGCCAGCAGGGCACCCCAGAAGAGGAGGATCGGGGCTGCTTTGTGCAAAACTCTGGCACATAGCAGGTAAGTATAACATGTTTGTTATTTTAAAGGGGTTGTAAACCTTTATGTTTTTTCACCTTAATACATCCTATGCATTAAAGCGGGACTGTACTGAAAAAAAAAAAAAATTAAAGGCCAGCAGCTACAAATACTGCAGCTGCTGACTTTTAAAAAATTGACACTTACCTGTTCCAGGGTCCAGCGATGTCGGCAGCAGAGGCCGATCGATCGTTCGGCTCTCTGCTGTAGCCGGCGCCATTTTCGGTGAGGGAATCAGGAAGGGGCTTCACTTCCCGATTCCCTACTGCGCATGCGCGAGTCGCGCGGCGCAATGAGAATCTTCAGCGCTGTCTGCCAGGACACGTGTGTGTCCTGGCAGACAGCGCGCCGGGACAGGAACTTGCGTAAACTCCCGTGGGAGTTTATGCCGGAAGTGGGTGCAGATACCTGTCTTAGACAGGTATCTGCACCCCCCTCCCCCCTGAAAGGTGCCAAATGTGAGGGTTCCGAAAAGCGGGAGTTCCACTTTAGGGTGGAATCCCGCTTTAAGGTGAAAGGTCACGCTTTAAGGTGAAAAAACACCTGTCAGTAACCGGCCCCCCAGCCCCCCGTTTTACTTACCTGAGCCCTCGAACTTGAGATAATCTCCTCAGCCTGTTGCTGCTCTATCTTCATCCAGTCACAAGGCTATGCTTGACTGACTTGTTCAGCCTTTTTCAACCAGGGTGCCATAAGATTTCTTCAGGGATGCCTTGGCAAAATGCCTAAAAATTGCCCAAAAAATGTATTAAAGCCAGCGGGTGGCTCAAGCCTGCCTTTTAGTTACACAAAGCCACAGGTTTTCATTGTGTACCATTACAACCTTCCAGCCGCCACCATCCTAACAACCAATGATGTCATTGGTTGATAAGGAGGACACTGGGTGCCTGTGTCTTGCCAAGAAAGTTCCAGAGAAAGTTCCCCCTGCGGATAAGGACCCCCATGTACTGCGCAGGCGCTGCGCTTGCGCAGTACGAAGCACAATGAAGCACAACTGAGTTTCCAAAAATAGCCGAAGCTGAACACAGTCAGTCAGCTGTACACGGCGCCTGCGCACTACATTCTAACCTATGTCCAGGTTTAAGCCCCACCATCCAAGTGGACATAGAGTTAGAATAAAAATATGCCGAGCACAGCGAGGCCATTCCCGAAGTGTGGCAAGCGTAGCGAGCCCGCGAGGGGCCCTGTTACAGGCGCCGTGTAGGGCTGATTCACTGTCTCCCGCTTCGGTTATTTCCGGCGGCTTTGTTGTGCTTCGTACTGCGCAAGCGCTGCGCCTGCGCATTACAGGGGGGTCCTTATCTGCCGAGTGGGAACTTTCTCGGCAGAACACCTGCACAACATCCTTGTTTGCCCCTCCCCTGCCCCTCTCCATCAGCACTGGGATACATTAGCTGAGTGAGGAAGATTTACTGAGGGAGAAGAGAAACCCTGGAATACTAGTCAGTATCAGTGTGCAAAGGTGTTTTTGCATTGGAAGAACAAATCACCTCTAATGTTGGATGTCCTAAGTGTGTGGATGTTGCTGTGTTATGTAAAACGATTACATTTTAGAATTGGGCGCCTTGATTTTAAAGGGAGCCTTGCCTGAAAAAAGGTTGAGAAACACTGGCCTAGGTAGGAGAGCAGGTCAGGAACTCCCATTGGAAGGACATCGACTCTGAAAATCCAAAGTATCCTAAGATACAAAAATGTGCTGCGTGAGTTGGAATGCAGCTGTGATATGATATTACAGAATCCTTATTGCACTGAAAAAATGTCACTGCAAATACACTAAGTGAAGGCTGGTGTCAACATTAGATACATGCATACATAACCATTTTTTTTTTTTACGTTTTTTTATTTAATTGGGTTTCTACTTTATCTATAGATCTACCCAGTCCGCTCTTAAAAGTTTTGTTTAAAAAAATAAAAAATAACAATGCATCTCTGAACATCTTTTTGTTTGCTTGGTGGTGAGGGAAAGCTGAAGTCAGGGGTCTTCAAACGATGGCCCTCCAGTTGTTCATGAACTACAATTCCCATCATGACTAGTCATGTCTGTGAATTTCAGAGTTTTGCAATGCCTCATGGGATGTGTAGTTCTGCAACAGCTGGAGGGCCGTAGTTTGAGGATCCCTGGTGTAGATAGTAGCAGACTTTTCAGTTATAGGTGATTTGATCTGATATAGTGGAGTTGATTTACTAAGTGCCGGTTCACACTGGGACAACTTGCCAGGCGACTTAGCCGCCTGACAAGTCGTGTCCCGTTCTGTACAATGGAACCGTTCTAATTGGAGCGACACAAGTCGCTCCGACTTAGAAAAAGGTTCCTGTACAACTTTGGGGCGACTTAAGGCGACTTGCATTGACTTCTATAGAGAAGTCGCCGCAGCTGCCGTGTCCGGGTCGCCTGAGGCAGTCGCGCTGCAAATCGTGCTGCCTCAGTGTGAACCGACACTAAAACTGGAGAGTGCAAAAATCTGGTGCAGCTGTGCATTGTAACCAATCAGCTTCTAACTTCAGCTTGTTCAATTAAGCTTTGACAATAAAACCTGGAAGCTGATTGCTTTCTATGCAGAGCTGCACCAGATTTTGCACTCACCAGTTTTAGTAAATCAACCCCATAGTATATTCCGAGTAACTTTTGTAGTTCCAAATCTGTAATTCTAAAGTGTAAAGTATATTTTGTGTTTATTTCATATGTAATTGTTTAATTAGTGCTTATTGGTGCTGGCCTGCAGTTGTTCAGTACTATATCCAGCTTCCATAGCGCTGCTCATTTTCATTAAATAAAGTATAATCTCTGTTCCTAATTGGCTATTGCTGAATGTGTTGTTTTATCAATATTTTATTATAGTTGCATGAAGGACAAAATGGATCATTTCAACTTTTTTTTTTTTTTTTTAGATATGGGCATTATGTAGAAGGAACAGGTTCTGTCTTACAGATGGCAACAGATGTCGAGGTAAACTTTCATACCTGAATCGAGGAATGGTTAAGCTTAGTGCTGGACACTGTGTAATTGTTAAAAGAGACACTCTGATTTGGTGCATTGCATGTAAACATCGCAAGCTGTATCAGGAGTCTGGGGCCCCCATTCACACCGGAGCGCAGTGGGAACTCGTATTCCCGCTCGTGTATTTCTTTGGGTATTTTTTGAGTGTTTCTGCTCATCACGCCTTTGGCAGCCCATGTACTTGAATAAGCTGTCCTACGCAAGGCAAACTCCCCAAAGAGAAGACCCAGAACCCTTTTTGAAGTGGAGCGTGGCACATTTTTTCACCCGCATTTTGGAATGTTTGTAGTGTGTTTGCCATGTGGCAAAAAGCGCGTCTGCTGCCCCCCCCCCCCAACTTGGTGTGCTAACAATTAATGGCACTGTAAGTACGACATGTGTTTGCAGCACATTTCCAAAACAATAGGGTTGGTTCATTTAAAAGTGAACTTGTGGCAAGGCTACGGACAGTCCTTTATTTACACATTTCCTAACAAGTTCTAAATGAGCTTTTAAACATTCCTATTTTCCCATTTCCTGCCCCTCTTCCCCCCCCCCCCCCTTTCATGGCTGTTAAAATGGCAAGTTGCTGTGCAAATGCAGTAGCTGTACAAGCTACTATCAAAAAACAGGCCTTCTGTTTTAGGGAGGAACATGTAACATGTTTCGTCTCCTGCCACCTCTCCACCCCCCCATCTCCCTTCACCTTTGACAGCGGGCGGGGATTCTTTTCCCTGCACCCGCAGTTACTTTCTTGAAAATGGCACGGCTATCCGGGGCTTTTAAAAAGAAGTCAGTTTTTTCATGATTGTTGTTTTAAATGTTTTAAAATGTTGTTTTAAATGTTTCAAATTTTGTTTTTAATGGTTTAAGAGCTTAACAGCTCCACCAATAAAACTGTAGAATTTGTCCCTATAGTTTAATTGATCATCTGTAACAAATAATAGTGTAACTACTGCTACAGCCTCTTTAATTTTGTGAGCAAATATAAACCATTGATTTTCCACTCTGCATTAAGTGGCCCTTGGCACTAGAAGGCTTTTGCTGTAGATGAGCTTGTTTGGTTGGTAAAGATCATTATCCTTATTGAAATCCCGGCTATCATAACTGATCGGCTAGTGACAGCTTTATATACCAAGCATGCTGGCAGCCGGGGCCTGTCTGTGTCACTATATGCTTTATTGCTTCTAAACAATGGCACTCTCTCATTAAGTGGATGAGTTAAATGTTCAGCCAAGTGGGCAGGAAAATGTCTCTGTGCTTTTCACAAACAATGTGTCTACTAGTTGGCCGGGATACATTTATTGGGAGAACGTTGACATATTAATCTGAATGGTGCTTGTCAAAGCAGAAAAGGAACTCTGTTATTGTAAAACCGAGCCAGATCTGAGGACCACTGAAATATCGCTTTATGAACTGCGTTTTATTACTCTAATTTTATGGGCTTTCTGGGCCCTAAAATTAATTTTTTCGTATTGTGATGCAGATCAGCTCTGTGTATAAATCACTGGAAACTTTGCCTGACGAGGAGAAACTCGCTAAACTTTCCACATTGAAACTGAGATACTTCACACCGAGAGAAATTGCAAATCTTCATGGATTCCCAGCAGATTTTGGTATGTTTGGTAAACAGCAGAGAAAATATGTAATGTAATAACCATGTTTAACAAGAACTTCAGACCGATATGTAAAAACACAAGTTATTTATATACCATATACTCAAGTATAAGCCGACCCGAATATAAGCCGAGGCATCTAATTTTACCACAAACAACTGGAAAAACGTATTGACTCGAGTATAAGCCTAGGGTGAGAAATGCGCAGCTACTGTAAGTGGAAAAGAGGGTCAACAATGCCCATTTGCATGCCTCATGTGCCCATTTGCATGCCTCACTGTGCCTATTTTCAGCCATAGGTCCCCCAAACTTCAACCTTGGTAGTTAAGGGTTCCTAAATGCCCCCTAGCTGCAGAATTTGGGGTCTCTGGACCCAAAGGGTCCCGAAATGACACTGCTGCAGATGGACACAGGTAAAGAAGTGAAAAATACTGCGCTATGTAAATAAATCTAAGAGCAACCTAGCCGCCAACACTGCTATAGACAAAACAGCTTAATAGGTAAACATTAAAAAAGTGTAGCGCTTGGGTTGCAAAATCAAACACGTATATACATAATAAAGGTATAGGTGTTACCACTATAACTCAAATGCGTGAAAAAATAAATTGGAAGTATACCATGAATAAACCTATACAGAAAATAAATTAATTTGTTCAAAGAAGTGATTAGTCCTTCACACTCTCCCAGGTGTGTAATGTGGCATAAAGTTCAATTATATAAAGTGATGAAAAGCGGTGAAAAGTCCAGCCTCTGGTTTGACACTTGGAGGGACAGAGAGATATGACCACCACCATAGTAAAAGGAGGAGGCTTACCAGACTACAATGACCTGGCGGGGCTTACGCCACCCAAGTCAAAAAAGGCGTGTTGGTTACACTGAACCCAATGAAGATCTGATGTTCCGTCTCAGAAAGAGTTCCGCTGATTTTTATTTATTTTTTCTTAAAGCGGGGTACCGGCCAAAATTATACTTTTTTTTTTTACACATTTTTTTTTACAATTGTACCGGAGGGTACTAGTGGTCCTCTATCACTAGAGGTTCCATCTTCCAAATATTTACTCCGGGATGTTGGCAAACAATTTATCTTTAGGAGCTTAATGCCCCTTTAGCTTGGTTCAGCACTACTTCTTACATTCAATGAAGATCTGATGTTCCGTCTCAGAAAGAAGGGGGGGAGAGGGGTTTCGACCTTCTATTCACCATTGCCACAGGATATCCAATCATCAGGCGGGAATATTAAGAGAAGTCAAGAGCACAAAAATCAGGCTTTAAAGCAGAGTTCCGCTGATTTAATTTTTTTCTCTTAAGTCAGCAGCTACAAATACTGCAGCTGCTGACTTTTAAAATAAGGACACTTACCTGTCCAGGGCGCCCTTGCGGCTTCACTTCCTGGTTCCCCACTGCGCATGCACAACTCGCGCTGCGCTATCCCACTGGTCCCTCCTGTCTTCTGGGACCTGTGTGTCTCCCAGAAGACAGCGGGGGGGGGGGGGGGGGGTCTCTGGTATCTATGCCCGGAAAGTGGGAGCAAAGTACCTGTATAAGACAGGTATATGCTCCCCCCTGAAAGGTGCCAAATGTGACACCGTAAGGGGGGGGGATTCCGAAAAGTGTAGGTTCGATTTTTGGGTGGAACTCCGCTTTAAGTAGAGGCCTACTCTACACTGATGATGGGCAGTACTTAGATTACAGAAGATAGTGATGTTGGGGGGGGGGGGGTGGTGGTGTAACATTACCATTGATAATGTTCACTGGTACTCCAGACAGCAGTTAGTATTTGGGGCTCTAGTAGCACATCTCCCTTTAATGCTGTGCAGTTGTATTACTCAGCAGTGATTTGTAGATCAGAAGAGCATTAGTGTTACTTTGCACATTTTCATCCAGGCAAAACATTTTGTTTATATGTATTCTGTGGTTTATTAGTTATAGTTCTATCAATATGTAAGGTACATACATACACACATACCTTCAATCACCTTCTCAAGCACCACAAGAGCCTCAGATATAATATGTAAATATGAATTCTTCCCTCCACCATCTAGGGCCGGCCTGAATGTTCCTTTTGGCCCATGGTTTAGTCTTACTGGCCACTGGGAAGGTGCAGGATGGGGAGGGACAACCTTTGACACTACAAACAAGCACGGTATCACTTGATTCAGCATTTCAGTAACAGATTTGGAGAAGAGTAGTTCAGGCATTATTGCAGAGACTTCTAGATTGTTGAGCCAAACCTTTTAGTGTAGAGTCCAAGTAATATATTATCCCACTGTGGAAAGCTGAGCCATATCTGGGTCCAAACAGAAGTAACTTGAGCTGTAGATGGTCTTGGCTGTTTTGCGCCATATCTAGTGCAAACTTGCTTACATCGAAACTGCTCTTAGCAGATATTATTAGACAGGATTTATATAGCACCAACAGTTTGCGCAGCACTTTACAGCATAACGCCAGACAGTAAAGTTACAATATAATTCAATACATGAGGAATCAGAGGGCCCTGCTTGTTAGAGCTTACAGTCTAAAAGGAAGGGTCAAATGATTCAAAAGAACTGATGGAGAAAGTGAAAATACAGTTGCTAGGTGGAGGCGGCATAGGCTTCTTTGAAGAGAAGGGTTTTTGAGTCAATGTTTTTTTTTATTGCAAATTTTACATAACAGAGCTAAAGAACATATAGTGAGAAAGAAAAGCTTCACTTAGACATGAATATCCTCGTTTATAACACATTATTAAGGATTTTTCAATAACAGAAGCTGTATATAATAGACAGGTATGCCTAAGGTAGTAAATATAATCTAAAATATATAGCTTGCTAAGTAAACGGCGAGGAACACCACTCCCCTGCCCAGACACCCCAACCGGGAACAAGCTGCGTCTGGAAGGAAAGCGGCATCACCCATCCCTCCACTGAGGGTTGTTGCACTGTTTTCAATCGTACATCAAAACTTGTCTACATTGGATATTGATATGGACTCATATATTTATTTGTTCATAACCATTATTGAACGAGGTCTAATGTTAGTCTAAGGAATAAGAGTATAATAATATTCAATGAATATAAAAGGATAAAGTAAAATAAAAGTAAGAAAAAACACAATCGGATCGTTACTGTTCTTTGGATAATACAATATGGCTTGTTAGTGAGTCCTTTAGCCCTTATGTATCTTTGTGTACCAATCCACCCATTTCCCCCATATTTTATTGGCTTTACAATACTTATTTTGGGTTGAGGCGTATAGCATCTCGTACGTTGCATGAGTGTTAGTTGTTGTTATTACTTCTTGAAGTGGCATAGTCAGGTGGTCCCTCCAATGGCGCATTATTGTTAATTGTGCACTCTAAAGAATGTGTACGGCTTTAGTTCTAGCTTCTGGCGGAACTAATTCTATGTCTAGGAACAAAAGTGCAGTTCCTGGTGACATGGGTAATTAAGAGAAGGGTTTTTAGGGATCGCCTAAAAGTAGACAGAGTAGGAGATAGCCAGGCAGATTGGGGTAGGGAGTTCCAGAGGATGGGAGAGGCTCTGAAAGAGTTCTGGAGGCGAGCATTGGAGGAGGTGACAATGGAGCTAGAGAGCAGGAGGTCTTGGGAGGAACAAAGAAAACAATTTGGTTGGTATTTTTAGACTAGGTTAGTGATGTAGCTGGGGGCCAAGTTGTGGACGGCTTTGTAAGTTATCTTTGTTATTTTCATTTGTTGGGTTAATTCGCAGCCAATGAAGGGATTTGCAGAGAGGGGTGGCAGATCCTGAATGGTAAGGTGGATAGGCCTGGCAGCAGCATTCATGATGGACTAAAGGGGGGATGTAAAGGTAATCCTATGAGGAGTGAGTTGCAGTAGTCGAGACCAGAGATGACCAGGGAGCTTTTTGGTGTCATTTGGTTAGAAAGAGGCATATTTTGGAGATGTTGCAGAGGTTGAGGCATAGATAAAATAGATTTCCTTATAAAAAAAGATTGCACAAGTTCTGAAAAGAACAATCCAGAAAGGTTTATTATAAAAATACATTGCTATTAGGGCCTGCAAAGTATTTTATTCTCTGTTTCACACACAAATACAGTTGCAATCTGAATTAGCCACAAAGTACAGTTATTTGTTCTTATATATTTTAATGCACGTGTTAACAGAGTGTTTGACAACTAGCATCATTTATTCAAACACTTTCTATGTCCTCTTAGGTTTTCCAGAAAAGATAACATCAAAACAGCGTTATCGGCTGCTCGGGAACAGTCTGAATGTTCATATTGTTGCCAGACTCATCACCCTCCTACTTCAGTCACATTGATTCAGCTTCAAGGATCAACTGGACCCCAGACTTCTTTTTAACCCAAAATATTTCAGATTGAATAAATTTAATAATAAAACATTTTATTGTTGTATGATTTATAATTTGTTGGGAACTTTGTCCACCAATAACTTAAAGCGGAAGTAAACCCATCGATTTAACAGTCTAAAAAAAAAAGGCATGCCGTGAATGCTAACTGCACATTGGCTGTGCTCTCAACCAAACATTCAAACCATCCAATGGCTGGTGTCATAACGGATCACATGTGCAGCACTGTGGCAGTTGAAGATTAAACAGGCCAAGATGGCAGCTTCCTTGGCTGAAAACGATAGGAGGGTTTACTTCCACTTTAATTTTTGCATAGTTACTGGTAGGTTACTTCAGCTGTTAGCTCCAGGTATATCTTGAGGACCTCAGTTGGGAGGTATCTCAGAAATCCCCAAATTCCTTGTAGGAGGTAACAGAGATGCAAACTAGGACTGGGGATTCCATCCACAATAAATAGACTGCACACAAACATCCAGGAATCTTTCAATAAAATGTTAAGTACAGTGTCTTGAAAAAGTATTCATACCCCTTGAAATTTTCCACATTTTGTCATGTTACAACTAAAAACGTAAATGTATTTTATTGGTATTTTATGAGCTAGACCAACACAAAGTGGCACATCATTGTGAATTGGAAGTTAAATGATAAATGTTTTTACAAATAAATATGTGAAAAGTGTGGCGTGCATTTGTAATAAGCCCCCTTTACTCTGATACCCCTAAATAAAATCTAGTGGAACCAATTGCCTTCATAAGTCACCTAATTGGTAAATATAATCTACCTGTGTGTAATTTAATCTCAGTATCAATACAGCTGTTCTGTGAAGCCCTCAGGGGTTTGTTAGAGAACCTTAGTGAACAAACAGCATCAAGAAGGCAAATGAAACAGACAGGTCAGGGATAAAGTTGTGGAGAACTTTAAAGCAGGGTTAGATTTAAAAAAAAATATCCCAAGCTTTGAACATCTCATGGAGCACTGTTCAATCCATCATCTGAAAATGTATGGCACAACTGCAAACCTACCAAGACATGGCCGTCCATCTAAACTGACAGGCCGGGCAAGGAGAGAATTAATCAGAGAAGCAGCCAAGAGGCCCATGGTAACTCTGGAGGAGCTGCAGAGATCCACAGCTCAGGTGGGAGAATCTGTCCACAGGACAACTATTATGCCGCGTACACACCCTCGGACTTTCCGGCACAAAAAGTCTGACGGAATCTTCATCGGATATTCCAATCGTGTGTGTGCCTCATCTGACTTTTTCTGCAAATTCTGACGGACCTAGAAATAGAACATGTTTTAAATATTTCCAACGGAATTAATTCCTATCGGGAAAACCATTCTTCTGTATGCTGTTCCAACGGACCAAAAATAACGCATGCTCTGAAGCAAGTACGAGAAGGCAGCTATTGGCTACTGGCTATTGAACTTCCTTTTTCTAGTCCCGTCATACATGTACGTCACTGCGTTCTAGACCGTCGGACTTTGGTGTGATCGTGTGTAGGCAAGACAGTTCCGTGTGTACGCGGCATTAGTCGTGCACTCCACAAATCTGGCCTTTATGGAAGAGTGGCAAGAAGAAAGCCATTGTTGAAAGAAAGTCATAAGAAGTCCCGTTTGCAGTTTGTGAGAAGCCATGTGGGAGACACAGCAAACATGTAGAAGAAGGTGCTCTGGTCAGATGAGACCAAAATTGAACTTTTTGGCCTAAAAGCAAAATGTTATGTGTGGTGGAAAACTAACACTGCACATCACCATGAACACACCATCCTCACCGTGAAACATGGTGGTGGCAGCATCATGTTGTGGGTGTGCTTTTCTTCAGCAGGGATGGGGAAGCTGCTCAAAGTTGATAGGAAGATGGATGAAGCCAAATACAGTGCAATCTTAGAAGAAAACTTGTTAGTCAGCAAAAGACTTGAGACTGGGGTGGAGGTTCACCTTCCATCAGGACAACAACCCTA
This sequence comes from Lithobates sylvaticus, assembly GCA_028564925.1. Lineage (NCBI taxonomy): Eukaryota > Metazoa > Chordata > Amphibia > Anura > Ranidae > Lithobates > Lithobates sylvaticus. The sequence goes on from CM053030.1 coordinate 482,441,287, forward strand.
AACATACAGCCAGAGCTACAATGGAATGGTTTAGATCAAAGCATATTTATGTGTTAGAATGGCTCAGTCAAAGTCCAGACCTAAATCCAATTGCTGTTCACAGACGCTCTCCATCCAATCTGACAGAGCTAGAGCTATTTTGCAAAACAGAATGGGCAAAAATTGCACTCTGTATGTGTAAAGCTGGTAGAGACATCCCCAAAAGGACTTGCAGCTGTAAAATGTAGTGAAAGGCGGTTCTACAAAGTATTGACTCGGGGGCTGAATACAAATACACACTACACGTTTCATATATTTATTAAAAAAAATATGTAAAAACCATTTATCATTTTCCTTCCACTTCACAATTATGTGCCATAATTTGTGAATTTTTGTGTTGGTCTATCACATAAAATCCCAATAAAATACATTTATGGTCGGAGCCCTCGGTCCTGAAGGATATGAAGGAGCAAACATAAACACACCACAAGACAGACAACATAAATAGACCTGAAGTGTGCCCTGGCCTGCCGTGAGGTAAGCCCTGGTGAGCTGAGCGGTGAGGCCCGTTCTGCTAGGAGAATAGTTAAGAAAAGGGCGCTTACCTTAAGAAGTAATGGCTGTTTCTGTAGAGAAACGTATTGGAGTGTTCTGAGAAGGGGAAATGGGTGGGTGGGTACGGCGCACTGGAACCGACACCGGACGTTTGTGGATGGTCTGGTATATATACCCTCCGGGCTCCTCCCATAATTGCAGGCCACCATACTGGCCTTCCTATTTATGGTCGGAGCCCTCGGTCCTGAAAGATATGAAGGCGCAAACGAAAACACACAACAAGACAGACAACATAAATAGACCTGAAGTGTGCCCTGGCCTGCCGTGAGGTAAGCCCTGGTGAGCTGAGCGGTGAGGCCCGTTCTGCTAGGAGAATAGTTAAGAAAAGGGCGCAAAAGACTTGGTTTAGGGAGGTAATGGTTTATTTATGTAAAGATAAATACTACAAGGCAAGGTTGCTGAAAGCCCGGGACATTTCGGATTGAGGATCGGGAATGTATCGGGCGAAGCGGGTGGACTTCCACCAGCCCATCTTCCTGATCACGTGATCCGGGACTCCGTTCCGTGAGGCTGCTGATGCTGCTCCAATGCGAAAGGAATGTCCTGAGAATCGTGCGGGGTCAAGACCTAAATTGCGAAGGAGGATCCTGATGTGCGCGACGAATTGATTGCTGCTAAGGGGTCTAACCGGAAATGGTAATAACGGGCTGTCGAGTGAGGGATCAGGTAGATGTGCTAGTAATTGATCTAAACCGTCTACGGGGCACCAGGCATTGAGAGTTTCGAAAAGCTTGATGTCAGTCCCTGGGCCAGCCTGTTGCGTTTTAGTTGCTTCTAGGTGCAGGATGAAGAATGTTTGATGACGTATGAGGTGCCGCCTGCGTAGCGTCCGGGCCGGAGACTGAAAATTTGCTGGGGCGTAAGAAGCCGTAGAAGGCCAGGTACATGGCTGCCTGGAGGACCAGGCTGGGAAGAAAGCCGAATGGGGAATGAGAGAGCATGATTGACAAGTCCTGAAAAATGGCACTGGTTACTGGGAGACGTTTGAGGTTGATCTGCGGCTGTCGTTTGAGAATGCCACGCAGGATTGCCTTGACTGCGTGGGAGGCGAACAAGGACGGTTTGGAAGGGTCTTGCAAAGAAATGAAATGCTGGATACCGGCTAGGTGAAGTTTGATGGTGTTGTGCGATAACGCTAGCTGTGTGTGGCAGTATGAAATAAAGGCCAGGACATGGTGGAGGGAGGTCCCCTGGTGCCCCCCCTGGGGTTTGCGTCTAGAAACCGGTGGTACGTCTTCCAGGCAGCGTGATAGGCTTTCAGCGTGTTATGTGACAACGAAAGGTTAATAAGACTGGTGGCGCTGTGAAGGTAGTGATTCAGAGCAGGGTTAGTTGAGACCAGTGTGGGATAGCAGACATGGTCGGGTCGGCTCCGGGCTCCTGCGAAAAGAATGACGGAAAATTAAAGCGAGACAGAGCGTCGGCTGAGGTATTACATTTGCCCGGGATGTGGATGCAGAGGACATTAAACTGGTGCAGAAGGGACAGTTGAACTAGCCTGCGCAGGAAGGCCATTATGGCCAAGGACTTGGAGCGCCCTTTGTTTATAATGCTGGCTGTGGCCTGGTTGTCTGTGGCGAATATCACTGTCTGACCTGCCCAGTTGCTTCCCCAGGTTTGTGCTGCTGCCACTATAGGGTACAGCTCGAATAACGAAGAGGATTGGCTGAACCCGGGGATTGCCAAGATTTCTGGCGGCCATGGACCGGCAAACCAGTGGGGGCCAAAAATAGCTGCAAAGCCAGTGGAGGCGGCGGCGTCAGTGACTATCTGGGGAGAAGAGGGAGATGCTGATGGTATGAACATGGAAATGCCATTCCAATCTGCTAGGAAGTGGTCCCACATGGTGAGATCGGCTATTGCTGCCTGGTCAAGCTTGAAGATCTGGTCTGGGTCTTGAATTTGTGTGAGAAAGACCAGGAAGCGAGAGACGAATGAACGTCCCTGAGGGATGATTCTTACAGCGAAATTTAACATCCCGAGTAAAGACTGGAGTTGCCTCCTGGTGCACCCCTGGGTGGTCGTGAAGGTATGAATGACCTCCCTGATGCGGGTCAGCTTGTCGGGTGGTAGGCTGGCCTGCATGGCCCGAGTGTCCAGTATGATACCTAAGAAGGTGATGCGTTGTGCTGGGCCTTCTACCTTCTTTTCTGCTATGGGTATGTTGAGGTTGGAAAAGACCTCCCTTAGACTCTTTAGGTCTACAGGGGGTTCGCCGGGGTCTTCAAAGAGCAAAAAATCGTCCAGGTAATGGATCACCTTCTGACAGGACGCGTGGTGTGTGAGAATCCAGGACAGGGACTGTGCGAATGTGTCGAAGAGCCACGGGCTGCTCTTGGAGCCGAAGGTTAGCTTCGTGGCGAAGTAATACTGACCTTTCCACTTGACTCCGTGCCATCGCCACAGGCATTGGTAGCAGCTTGAAAGCGTCCGCGACGTCTGCTTTGGACAGCCAGGCGCCGGCACCGACGCTCAGGATGGTTTGGATAGCGAGGTCGACAGAGGAGTATTTGAGGGAAAATTCCTCTGAGGGTATGAGGGAATTTAAACTAGGTGTGTGGGAGAAATGAGGCGCGGACAAATCATAGATTAGACAGAGTTTATTGGAAAACTTTCCTTTGACGAGCCCGATAGGGCTAACTCTCCAAACAGAAAATGGTGGGTGAGAGAAAGGGCCGATCATGTACCCCCGGTCAAGTTCACTTTGTAGCAAGGTACTGATGGCTTCCTCGTCGATGGCTGCTGATAGCAGGTTTTTGCACTCGTGGGTGGTGTCGGGGAGTGTGATAAACCCCGTGTGAAAGCCTGTGGTGAAGCCCTGTACCAGGAAGGCTGCTAGTGAGGGTGACGGGTGTGAGGAAAGGTAGGATTGCAGCCATCCGATGTGAATACGGCTTCGTCATGCCGAGCTGAGCTTCTTAATCCGGCAGGAGGCCCTGGGGTGAGCTTTGCGGCAGGTGAGGCAGACGTGGAGAAGTCTGCAACGTGGGAAGTTGCAACCCCCCATATTAAAATTGTTGCATATCTGCGCACCTCCTATCGCTTAGATGGGCCGTCCGAGCCTATCTTCCTGGAGGTGTTGTGGGGTTGCTCCTGAATACTGGGCTGTATTTGGGACGGAGGAGAATTTGGGGAAGCGTTTGCCATCGGGGTCTGAACACCAGTTGGCCGTGTGGGTGGAGGATTGGCAGTTGGTGCAAAGTGGGGAGCGAAGGCCAGCGAAATGGCGACAGAAAAGTTCGGTGTCGATAGTGCTCCAGTCAGTGGTCGCCTGGAACTGGCTGAGCCTGGCTGCTGCCTTTGCTGAAAAGGAGCGATGGTAATCGTAGAAGGAACTGCCCCCGTACTTGTACCTTAGATCTGTGACTGTGTGTAGGTAACAATCTAGTTCTTCCCTCCTGTTTGGGTTTGATGGAGCAAATTACATCTCGAAAAACATGCCGAAGGCTAGCACGAACTCCGTGACTGTGAGCTTTCGTGTGAGCCTGTGGTCTTTCACTTTTAGAAAGACGGAGACGTCGCCCCACGCGTAGGCTTTGTTATCTGCTGCGTCGTGTACCGAGATAAGGACGGATGCCAAGTTGATGTCTCGGCCATCTAGTATGTCCTTCCTTATACTCGCTGGGATATGTGCGGGGAAGACGGTGGAACCGCTGTGGGGCATACCTGTGAGGATTGATGCGGGGTGGCGGTGGTGATAGATGATAAGGTGGGGGTTACTTGCTGAACCTCCAAGGTCTCCACTCTGGACTGGACGTCGGAGATGGTGGTTGATAGGGAGGAAACTAGCGTGTGTAGCTGAGACACTGCCGAGGCGATTGATTGTAGTGATGCCTGAGTGTCTGGTGGGGTTGGTGGAGATGGGATGGGGAATAGTAGCTTGAACAGTTCAGCTTTCCTGGCTGTGGCGGGGTAGGGGATATTCCTGCGCCTCAGCTCTGCTGAGAGTCTGGGGATAGTCCAAGCTCTGAAGGACTGTGAGACGTTGTCTGAGACATGGCGTCCGCTAGAATAAAGAAGGGGAATGCATGTTTTTTTTTTGGAAAGCTTGGAAAAACAGGAGGGAAAAAGGGGCGTTTGAATAGATGGGGGGAGAAGTGGGAAAACAGAGCAGGACACGGAGCGACAAGTATGGGGACAGTCGGTTTTGCGCGTGAGCGCTGAGTGAGATTGTTTCTCTTTTTTGGAAACTCAGAGAATGCGTGATAACCGAGGTGAGCCAGGAGGTGACTGGCCAGGTAACCGATGCTCGGGTGTCCGTCTGTGCTCGGCGCAGACTAGTTAACCAGAGCCCCCCAGGGCGGTACTGGGGAGAGTGGCTGCTGATTGGTTAGCTAAGTAGGAATGTTTCGATCTGTAGTAGTTTGACGTGGGTTCGGTCTGCTAATGCTTGCACTGTCAGCAAGAAATTAGATTAGGTGACCTTGTCTGCGTGGTGAAGGCTTGTGCTTCGAAGACAGAGTGACATGCATAGGAGTATGTGACAGTTACTAACGCCTGGATACTGAGCCAAATATGTACGTGAAGTGAGAATATGTTGTGAAAGGTGTGTGGAGAGAAAGGAAAACTAAATAACAACAACCTACGCACCTGCTTGCTGCCCTAGTGATAGAGTCTCTGTTGAGGTCGAACCTGGTAGACCTGGTACCTACGGTAGGGTGACATGGAAGTATTGTAAAAGATGGGTTGCAAGAGCTGTTTCAGGGCCATAGTTGACCCCCTGGTGAAGAGATGCAAGCCCTCGACATATTTTTATTTTTTTTTACCTGGAAAAGAGCGAGATGGTCTGATCCTGTTCGTAGGAAAGACCAGATGGCGACTTACTGACCTATAAAGGTGAAAAGGGATAGAGAAAAGTATGAGCAGCTGTGTACGCTACTGGAGATGATTGGCCGCGTAGAGGCAAATGTAGAAAGACCTGCAGCGATTGCAGGGGTATGGGGGTACTTGCGGGACGGCAAGATGGGGAAGATAGCAGCGATCGTGAGCTGTGGTGGGGGGGGGCGGGTTGTGGGGCCCATGCCACGAAACTTGCGGTGATTGCAAGATGTGGGGGGATAGCAGTGATTGATGCTAAGATGGATTGCCGTGAAGGCATGAAGTGGAGCGACTTGCGGGGGTTGCAAGGTGTGGGGGGGGGGCACAGGGGGTGCTGTGACGATTGTGATTTCGGCGTGAAAGACATGAGCTGAGGATTTGGTTGAGCTGGTCGGTGATGGGACGTTGTTGTTCGTTGCTTGTTGCCGAGCCGATTCGAATTGTAGCAACGGTGTGCGACTAGACTCGAATCGGCCGTAAGTGCGGAGAAGCCGAGGGGAACGTGACGGGATCCGAACCGTGATGCCGGCTTGAATTGATTGGTGGAGCTGCGGCGTACGTGGGTAGGCGAGAGGATCCGAACCGTGGAAGCGGGATTGCGACTAGGTTCGAATCGGCTAGCGGTGAGTGATAAGCAAAACAGTGGGGGCCTGTATGGGGTGGCGGAGCGACCATACGTGGGGGCATCGGGGCTCAGGCCGTAACGTACGAATGCGAAACAACGAATGTGGAAACAACGTGATGATCGAAGTGACTCGATATGGTAACGATGGTAACAAATAAGGTCCTACCTGCGGCGCTGAAGCGTAACGATCTGCAACTGCGAACGGGAACTGGAAACTGCGAACGGGAGCGAAGTGCGACTGGAACAACTCACGAACGCGTAGTGAGTTGTTTGTCGGCCTGGTGACGTAGGATACGGCGCACTGGAACCGACACCGGACGTTTGTGGATGGTCTGGTATATATACCCTCCGGGCTCCTCCCATAATTGCAGGCCACCATACTGGCCTTCCTATTTACGTTTTTGGTTGTAACATGACAAAATGTGGAAAATTTCAAGGGGTATGAATACTTTTTCAAGGCACTGTAGATGCCTTAAAGCCCTTCAGACCAGGTCACTGTGAAGGTTTTACGTGAAGAAAGATACTTAAAGCGGAGTTCCACCCACATTTGAGAGGTGGTCTTAAACAAAAGACCACCTCTCCACCCCTCGTTTTTGGATATTAAAAAAAAATGTTTTCTTCTAATGTACCTTTTTTGAAGTGCTAAGTGTACTTCCGATCCATCCTGTGTGTGTCCCAGAAGACAGCTGGCCACTCACAAAGTGCCGTGCAACTCGCGCATGTACAGCAGGAAATGGTCAGTGAAGCCGCAAGGCTCCACTGCGGGTTTCCCTTAGAATGGCGACGCCTGCACCCAATCCGATGGACGGAGCAGCCTCGGGGGGCCGACATTGCGGGCTCCCTGGACAGGTAAGTGAACTTATTAAAAGTCAGCAGCTACATTGTTTGTAGTTGCTGACTTTAAAAAAATAAATACATTTGCGGGTGGAACACCGCTTTAATACTAAACGTTCATGTGTGGTCCATAACTCAACACAGCCATTAATGTCTAAACCACTGGCAACAAAATTGGGCCCAATTAGCCATTTTCCCTCCTTGGAGTCATGTGACTTGTTAGTGTTACAAGGTCTCAGGTGTGAATGGGGAGCAGGTGTGTTAAATTTGGTGTTATCGCTCTCACTCTCTCATACTGGTCACTGGAAGTTCAACATGGCAAAGAACTCTTTGAGCATCTGAAAAAAAGAATTGCTGCTCTACATAAAGATGGCATAGGCTATAAGAAGATTGCCAAGACCTTGAAACTGAGCTGCAGCAAGATGGCCAAGACCATACAGCGGTTTAACCTGACAAGTTACACTCAGAACAGGCCTCGCCATGGTCGACCAAAGAAGTTGAGTGCACGTGCTCAGCATCATATCCAGAGGTTGTCTTTGGGAAATAGACATATGAGTGCTGCCAGCATTGCTGCAGAGGTTGAAGGTGTGGGGGGTCAGCCTGTTAGTGCTCAGACCATACGCTGCACACTGCATCAAATTGTTCTGCATGGCTGTCATCCCAGAAGGAAGCCTCTTCTAAAGATGATGCACAAAAAAGCCCACAAACAGTTTGCTGAAGACAAGCAGACTAAGGATATGGATTACTGGATCCATATCCTGTGGTCTGATGAGACCAAGATTAATGTATTTGGTTTAGATGGTGTCATGAGTATGTGGCGGCAACCAGGTGAGGAGTAGAAAATGTCTTACCTACAGACAAGCATGGTGGTGGGAGTGTCATGGTCTGGGGCTGCATGAGTGCTGTCGGCACTGGGGAGGTACAGTTCATTGAGGGAACCATGAATGCCAACATGTACTGTGACATACTGAAGCAGAGCACGATCCCCTCCCTTCAGAGACTGGGCCGCCGGACAGTATTCCAACATAATGACCCCAAACACACCCCAAGACAACCACTGCCTTGCTAAAGAGGCTGAGAGTAAAGGTGATGGACAGATCTAAACTCTATTTAGCATCTGCTGTGGGGCATCCTCAAACAGAAGGTGGAGGAGCACAAGGTCTCTAACGTCCATCAGCTCCGTGATGTCATCATGGAGGAGTGGAAGAGGACTCCAGTGGCAACCTGTGAAGCTCTGGTGAACTCCATGCCCAAGAGGGTTAAGGCAGTGCTGGAAAATAATGGTGGCCACACAAAATATTGACACTTTGGGCCCAATGTGGACATTTTCACTTAGGGGTGTACTCACTTTTGTTGCCAGCGGTTTAGACATTAATGGCTGTGTGTTGAGTTATTTTGAGGGGACAGCAAATTTACACTGTTATACAAGCTGTACACTCACTAATTTATATTGTAGCAAAGTGTAATTTCTTCAGTGTTGTCACATGAAAAGATATAATAAACTATTTACACAAATGTGAGGGGTGTACTCACTTTTGTGAGATACTGTATATATAATTTTCGGAGTTGAGCTGCAGTCTCTTTAATCTCATCTTTATAGGTAGGATTTTGTTGTGATCTGCAGATTTGTTGAACTGTACCTGTGTATTAGCCCAGCTGTAAAGATGCCTCTCCTGATTACTTGGGGATATCACTTATTTTCTCCTCTGTGACCTGTGCACAATAATAAATAAATGATTAGGTCTACAGTTACTTAATTACCACTTACCAGACTGGGTTAGGCCATCCGACAAAATTAAAATGAATATTTCGTATCATTAAACTGATGTTTGCATGTAGATAAACTGTAATTATATACTGGACCAGCCAAGGGAAAAATTGGGTTTAGTGGGAAAAGCAGAATTTAGTTTTTTTACAGTTAGATGACTAGAATATGCTGTCCAGGACCTGACCCCTTTCACACTTGTGCGACTTCAAAGTCGCGCGATTTAACCGCGATTTTGCCGCGATTCGCGGCTGCGATTTTGCCGCAATTTTTGCCACGATTTTGCCACGATTTCAAGGAATGCCTGTGTAAGTGGCATCAAAATCAGACCAAAGTAGTGCAGGGACTACTTTGAAGTCGGAACGAGTTGAAGTCGTACTAATATGAATGGCTGTCATTGGAAATCATGGGGAATGACTTGTCATGCTACTTTGCAGTCCCAAATCGTGGGACAAGTCGTATAAGTGTAAAAGGGACTAAAACAGTTCCCCCTCCAAAACAATTGCTTTTAATTGAGCAATGCACAGCAATCTGCCTAAGGCCCCTTTCACGCTTATACGACTTGTCCCACGATTTCGATGTGCCCGAAATCTCGCGAGATTTCGGAAGATGTGTCCGAAATCTCGCGAGATTTCGGGAGATGTGTCCGAAATCTCGCGAGACTTCGGAAGATGTGGCCGAAATCTCGCGAGATTTCGAAGATGTCCGCACTGACTCCTGGGATCAATGACACCAGATCCCAGGAGACAGTGCGGCCTGACGACGATCGACGCACAGACCCCGCCCACCCCCGCAGAGACAGAGGACAGGAAGTCAGCGATTATCGAGGTAAGTGAAAAAAAAAACACATTTCATTTAGTACTCTGCCTGATTTGGAAGGCAAAGAGATTTACTAAATGAAATGTGTGCAGAACCGCTTTAATTTTCAAAGCCCAGATGATGACTTCTAAGTCGAAACACGTGGGAAGGATTTCCTGCTAAACACGTGAGTGTATTTTCTTTGATTTTCATGTATTAAAATTTCCATATGGAGTTACGCTATATGCCTTCCTCCTTCTTTTAACCACTTGCTTACTGGGCACCTAAACCCCCCTCCTGCCCAGACCAATTTTCAGCTTTCGGCGCTGACGCACGTTGAATGACAATTGTGCGGTAATACAACACTGTACCCAAATGACATTTTTATCATTTTTTTCCACAAATAGAGCTTTCTTTTGGTGGTATTTAACCACAGCTGGGGGTTTTATTTTTTGCTAAACAAACAAAAAAAGATGGAAAATTTTGAAAAAAAAAATCATGTTTAATAGTTTGTTATAAAATTTTGCTGATGGGCACAGATAGGATGGCACTGATGGGCCCGGATGGGTGGCACAGATGGACACTGATAGTTGGCACTGATAGAGGGCACTGATAGGTGGCACTGATGGGCACTGGTAGGTGGCACTGGTAGGTGACACTGATGTGCAGCACTGTTCAGGAACTTATTGTGGGCACTGACAGGTGGCACTGTGGGCACTGACTGGAGCTGGTGGGCACTGACTGGTGGCGCGGGTGGGCACTGGTAGGCGGCACTTGTAGGCTGCACAGGTGGGCACCGAGGAGCCGGGGCACATCGCAGTGATCGGGACTAATGTCCCTCTCACTGCCGCCGGTGATCGGCTTGCCTCATGTGGTAAGGGGTCGGGATCACTTACTCGGATCCAGCGAGTCTCACAGACTTGCTGATCACAGAGCACGCCGCGCGCGCCCTTCAGGGGGCGCGCATGCCACTTGCGCATGGGACGACGTCAATGGACGTAGTCCCGGTAATGTAGATCCGCGCTGTAGCCGTCATTCGGCTATAGCGTGGATCTCTAGAGGTTAAGGGTGGGGCTGACTGCCTATATCTACTGAGTCCATCCATACCTTACACCTGTTCGGAGGTCCATCTGAAGGTCTTATCTGGATAGATCCAAAGAAAGCGTCTAAGATTTAATATCTAAAATAATCGGCGTATAGCAGCAAATATTCAAACGGTGCTATACAGATAGTCCATAAATATAAATGAATCAATGCATAAATATCGAACAAGTGTATCCAGCTCCAAATAATAAAAAATAAATCACTGCAAGAAATGCAGTTCCAAATAATAAAGGATGAATCAGTGCAAAAAATGCAGACAATCCCCTTGGATTGGTATCCTTTAGTATTTGCAAGCGCCACATTTTTTCACTATTTTATATTTCTATTGGTGTGGGCAGTGCCGGGACAAGGTCATCCAGTGCTCAGGGCAAAGATGCCAAACTGTGCCCCCCTTTCCCTTAGGGTTAGGCTCAGGGTGCCCCCTACCCCTGCAATATACCATTGCGCCAGGGGCAGCCGCCCCTCCTGCCCACCCCTTGTCCCGGCCCTGGGTGTGGGAACACTTTAATGGTGGCTGCGGCATTTGTTGCTATTTATTTTTAATCTTTTTAATCTTTTAGTAATTTTTCCCCTGTTGGTTTGCGCATTTCGGTCACCCCCCTTTGTACATATCTGGATAGAGCTTCTGATCCCCTGTGTATATTATACCACAAAGCTTGATTGACTCACTAGGTGTACACCTATTTGAGTTCAATCCCTCTGGTAAGCAGCTTCTGGTGTCTTTGGTGGTGGATCTACTATCAACTGTTATTACATCATACATATTTGAAGTTAAATGCCGCGTACACGCGATCGGAATTCTCGTCGGAAAAAACTCTGACGATTTTTCCAACGGAATTCTGACGGAATTCCGCTCAAGCTGTGTTGCCTACACACGGTCACACCAAATTCCGACGGTCAATAACACAGCGGCATAAAACACGTTTGACAGCACTATAAAAGGGAAGTTTAATGCTTCCGAGCATGCGTCAAATTGTTTCCGAGCATGCGTCGGAATTTTGCGTGTCGGAATTGCATACACACGATCGGAAAATCCGGTTTTCCGTCGGGAAAATTGAGAACAGGTTCTCAATTCAAAGTCCGTCGGAAATTCCAACAGAAAAAGACCGATGGGCATACACACGGTCGGAAAATCCGATGAAAAGCTCCCATCGGACTGTTTCCATCGGAAATTCCGACCGTGTGTACGCCGCAAAAGACTGTCACTATATCATATCCACATGTGGTTGAGGATTATCACCACACATGATTGAAGTTTGTCACTGACTTTTTTTTTGGACATCACACGTCCAAGTTCCTCTGTTTATAGACATCACATGTCATAATAGAGGACTGCTTGGAGTATTTTTGAGCACGTCATTTATTCTCCACGTTTTATGTACTTATATCAGTTTTTATGGTTTATATGATCACATAAGCGCTGCACATTTCACCCAATATATTAATGTGCACATTGACAGGGAGAAGGTGGGGATAGAGGAAGTCTAGCAGGCATCCACGAAGTTTGCCATTACCATGCAGAAGCTTTCTGGATTGCTGGCAGATCAATTATTTTTATGTACTTGCTGCATTTTTATAGCTATAAAACTGGAAAATAAGCATGTACTGGAGAGACGTATTGTGTGTGTATATATATCTATATACACTATATTACCAAAAGTATTGGTATTGGGCCTGCCTTTACACGCACATGAACTTTAACTGCCTGAGATCCGCGCTATAGCCAAATGACGGCTACAGCGCGGATCTGATGTGCCGGGACGACGTCTATTGACGTCGTCCTGGCAACGAGCTGCCTGCGCGCCCCCCTGATGGGAGTCTGTGAGACTCGCTGGATCACAGATCCGAGTAAGGGGTCGATCCCGACCCCTTACCACGTGATCAGCTGTCAGCCAATGACAGCTGATCATGTGATGATAACCGAGCCGGTAATCGGCTTTTTTTCCTGCTCGCGCTGACAGCGCGAGGAGAAAAAAAAAAAAGCCGATCACCGGCGGCAGTGAGAGGGACATCAGTCCCTCTCACTGCAATATGCCCAGGGTCCATGGTGCCCTCCTCTTCTAATAAAAGGGCCCCCAGTGCCATCTGTCAGTGCCCCCACTGCCATCTGTCAGTGCCCCCAGTGCCATCTGTCAGTGCCCCCAGTGCCATCTGCCAGTGCCCCCAGTGCCATCTGCCAGTGCCCCCAGTGCCATATGTCAGTGCCCACAGTGCCATATGTCAGTGCCCACAGTGCCAGTGCTGCACATCAGTGTCACCTACCAGTGCTCATTAGTGTCCCCTACCAGTGCTCATCAGTGTCCCCTACCAGTGCCACCTATCAGTGCCCATCAGTGCCACCTATCAGTGCCCATCAGTGCCATCTATCAGTGCCACCTATCAGTGCCATCTATCAGTGCCCATCAGTGCCATCTATCAGTGCCATCCATCAGTGCCAATCCGTGCCACCCATCCGTGCCACCCATCCGTGCCCATCAGTGCCATCTTTGCTGTGCCCATCAGTACCGACTTACCTGTCCCCACCAGTGCAGCCTATCAGTGCCCACCAGTGCAGCCTATCAGTGCCCACCAGTGCCACCTCATCAGCGCATATCAATGAAGCAGAAAAATTACCTGTTTGCAAAATTTTATAACAAACTATTAAACATGATTTTATTTTTTTTTTAATTTTCCATCTTTTTTTATTTGTTTAGCAAAAAATAAAAACCCCAGCTGTGATTAAATACCACCAAAAGAAAGCTCTATTTGTGGGGAAAAAATGGTAAAAATTTCATTTGGGTACAGTGTTGTATGACCGCGCAATTGTCATTCAAAGTGCATCAGCGCCAAAAGCTGAAAATTGGTCTGGTCACGAGGGGGGTTTAAGTGCAAAGTAATCAGGTGGTTAATGACATCCCAGTCTTAGTCTGAAGGGTTTACTATTGTGTTGGCCCACCCTTTGCAGCTATAACAGCTTCAACTCTTCTGGGAAGGCTGTCCACAGGGTTTAGAAGTGTGTCTATGGGAATGTTTGACCATTCTTCCTGAAGCGTGTTTGTGAGGTCAGGCACTGATCTGGATGAGAAGGCCTGGCTCGCCGTCTGCGCTCTAATTCATCCCAAAGGTGTTCTATCAGGATTCTGTGCAGGCCAGTCAAGTTCCTCAACCCCAAACTGATCCATGTCTTTATTCACCTTGCTTTGTGCACTGGTATGCAGTGCAAAACAAACCTAAAGACACGAAGTACAAACATTAAGACACTTGGGGTGTATTTATTAAAATAATTGCAGAGCTATTTGTCCTGTAAAACCTCATGTACATTTGTTCTGTTCGAATGGGGACAAAAACGATTGTTGTTAGGCCATTTTCTCTCCAGTCAAATGTTCTTCATTCCTATAGAATAGATTGAATTAGGAAAATACTGCATTATGTTTACTAGATGGAGCTAATAATCACAGGAACAATTCAGGAGCTGCTATGAGTATGATTATGTTAATAACCAATTGAAGCAAGTGGGGATTGGTGACACTTCTACAGTGATAGCCTGCCCATGAATGATCCTAAAATCCCAATAAAATATATTTAAGTTTTTGGGCGTAACTGACAAAATGTGGACAATTTCAAGGGGTATGAATACTTTTTTTAAGGCACTGTACTTATTTTCTATGATCGTCAGCTCATAAAGCTGTTGTTTTTCTAAATCATTTTATAAAGAACCTTTGAACCTGAGAGAAAATGGCTCAATACCATTTGATTTGGCCCCATTTGCATAGTATGGCTGTAAACGCAGTTTCCCAGGAAACATATATGTCTACATTTTCTTTTTATAAACATATCTCTAATGTTAGAGCATGAATTTCCTATGATACTTTGTGCCATCTACTGGCCAAATGTGGTGTTTTCCATTTTAAATAAATAAAAAAGATTTGTCCACTGCACAAAATAGCCTGATAACATTCTTTCCATTTGCACAGAATAGACCTGCACTTTTAATGGGCAAATTACGATGCAAATGTTCTGTAAATGCACCCCTTAGCTCATGTGAACTTGTCCTCTCCAAATTGTTACAATGAGGTGTCACATACCTCCCAACATTTATAGATGGGAATGAGGGACACCTACTAGCAAACGTACATAGGCATAGGACACGCCCCCTGACACACCCCCTTAAAGGACAATTAACCAAAGAAAAGCTTAATTAAATCCACAAGTGCTTTTTTTTTAACCACTACTATCCCTTTATATGGTCTTTTAAAATTTACAAATGCAGCCATTTAGAATTTGGATGAAAGGTTTAGCGCTGGGAAACACTTTATTGAAATATAAAAAGTGCATTTTATATACAACTATATGGATCAGACCAAAATGAGGGACAAATGATGGGGACAGAGGGAAATTGCTCCAAATCAGGGACAGTCCCTCAAAATCAGGGACAGTTGGGAGCTATGGTGTCAGGTTCAGGGCCGTTTTTAAGGCAGGGCAAAACGGGCAGCTGCCCTGGGCCCTGTCATTGTTGTGGGACCCAAAGCAGCTGCCTCATACTTGCCAATAGGGATGAGCCGAACACCCCCCCGGTTCGATTCGCACCAGAACCTGCGAACAGACCTAAAATGTGCGTGAACTTTAGAACCCTATTAAAGTCTATGGGACTCAAATGTTCGAAATCAAAAGTACTAATTTTAAAGGCTAATATGCAAGTTATTGTCCTAAAAAGGGTTTGGGGGCCTGGGTTCTGCCCCAGGGGACATGTATCAATGCAAAAATAAAATAAAAAACTGCAGTTTTTTTCGTGAGCAGTCATTTTAATAATGCTTAAAGTGAAACAATAAAAGTGTAATATTCCTTTAAATTTTGTGCCTGGGGGGTGTCTATAGTATGCCTGTAAAGAGGTGCATGTTTCCCGTGCTTAGAACTGTCCCTGCACAAAGTTTAAATTCTGCAGGAAAAAAAGTCATTTAAAAGCACTCGCGGCTATAATGAATTGTCGGCTCGTCGTAATACAGAGAACAGTCATTGAAAGTCATTGATAAAAAAAAAAAAAAAAAATGCGTGGGGTTTCCCCAAAATTCAATTACCATGCCCTTCAGGTCTGGTATGGATATTAAGGGGAACCCCGCATCAAATTTAAAAAAAAATGACGTGGGGTTTCCCCCCCAAATAGTCATACCAGACCCTTCAGGTCTGGTATGGATTTTAAGGGGAACTCCACGCCAAATAAAAAAAAATGGCGTGGAGTTCCCCCCCAAAATCCATACCTGACCCTTTATCCGAGCACGCAACCAGGCAGACCGCAGGAAAAGAGGGGGGGGGGACGAGAGCGCGTAAACCGTAACCATACCAGGCCACATGCCCTCAACATTGGGAGGATGCTTTGGGGGTCTGTGACCCCTCAAAGCACCATGTCCCCATATTGATGGGGACAAGGGCCTCATCCCCACAACCCTGGCCGGTGGTTGTGGGTGTCTGCAGGCGGGGGGCTTTAACAAGGGGACCCCCAGATCCCACCCCCCCTGTTTGAAATGGTAACGGGTACATTGTACCCCTACCATTTCACAAAGAAAGTGTAAAATTTGTTAAAAAACACACAGACACCGTTGGGATAAGTCCTTTATTAAAAAAAATAAAAAGATTCTAGCGGTGGTAATCCACTCTTGGTATCCTGCGATGGGTGATCTCTTCTCCGGGGTCCAACGATGGGTGATCTCTCCCGATGACGTGCAGCGCATCCTGTCTCCACCGGAGACACCTCGGGGATCCCTGCAGCCTTTGCTAAGGTGGACGGGGCCACCCGTCACGTGACCCCGCCCCCCTCTGACGCAAGGGAAAACCAGGCTTCCCCAGTGATGTACGGGTGACCCCGCCCCCTCTGATGTAATGCAGGTTTCCGTTACATCAGAGGGGGGCGGGGTCACCCGCATGTCACTGGGGAAGCCCGGGTTTCCCCTTGCGTCAGAGGGGGGCGGGGTCAGGTGACAGGTGGCCCCGTCCTCCTCAGCTAAGACCTGTCAGACTGCCGGGATTCCCGCGGTGTCTCCAGTGGAGACAGGGTGCGCTGCGCTGGACGTCATCAGGAGGGATCACCCATCACTGGACCCTGGAGAAGAGATCACCCATCGCAGGATACCAAGAGTGGATTACCACCGCTGGAATCTTTTTTTTTTTAATAAAGATTCCAGCGGTGGTAATCTACTCTTGGTATCCTGCGATGGGTGATCTCTTCTCCGGGGTCCAGTGATGAGTGATCCCTCCTGATAATGTGCAGCGCATCCTGTCTCCACCGGAGACACTGCGGGAATCCCGGCAGCCTTGGCTGAGGAGGACGGGGCCAACCGTCACGTGACCCCGCCCCCCTCTGACGCAAGGGAAAACCGGGCTTCCCCAGTGATGTACGGGTGACCCCGCCCCCTCTGATGTAATGCAGATTTCCGTTACATTAGAGGGGGGCGGGGTCACCTGCACGTCACTGGGGAAGCCCGGGTTTCCCCTTGCGTCAGAGGGGGCGGGGTCAGGTGACTGGTGGCCCGTCCTCCTCAGCTAAGACCTGTCAGACTGCCGGGATTCCTGCGGTGTCTCCGGTGGAGACAGGATGCGCTGCGCTGGATGTCATCGGGAGAGATCACCCATCGCTGGACACCAGAGAAGAGATCACCCATCGCAGGATACCAAGAGTGGATTACCACCGCTATAATCTTTTTTAAATTTTTTTTATTTTTAATAAAGGACTTATCTCAATGGTGTCTGTGTGTTTTTTTTTTTAACAATTTTTTTACACTTTCTTTGTGAAATGGTAGAGGTACAATGTACCCGTTACCATTTCAAACGGAGGGGGGCGGGATCGGGGGGCCCCCTTGTTGAATTCTGATAAGCCCCCCCGCCCACAGACCCCCACAACCACTGGCCAGGGTTGTGAGGATGAGGCTCTTGTCCCCATCAACATGGGGACATGGTGCTTTGAGGGGTCACAGACTCCCAAAGCATCCTCCCAATGTGAAGGGCATGTGGCCTGGTAGGGTTCAGGAGGGGGGGCGCTCTCTCGTACCCCCTCTTTTCCTGCGGCCTGCCAGGTTGCATGCTCGGATTTTTTTATTTGGCGTGGAGTTCCCCTTAAAATCCATACCAGACTTGAAGGGCCTGGTAATTGAATTTCGGGGAAACCCCACGCATTTATTTTTTTTATCAATGACTGTTCTCTGTATTACGGGGAGTCAACAATTCATTATAGCCGCGATTGCTTTTAAATGACTTTTTTTCCTGCAGAAATTACACTTTGTGCAGGAACAGTTCTAAGCATGGGAAACATGCGCCCCTTTACAGGCATACTATACACACACCCCAGGTACGAAATTTAAAGGAATATTACACATTTATTGTTTCACTTTAAGCATTATTAAAATCACTGCAAAAAAACTGCAGTTTTTAAAACTTTTTTTTTCATTGATACGTGTCCCTTGGGGCAGGACCCAGGTCCCCAAACCCTTTTTATGACAATAACTTGCATATAAGCCATTAAAATTAGCACTTTAGATTTCTCCCATAGACTTTTACAAGGTGTTCCGCGGCTTTTCGAATTTGCAGCGAACAACCCAAATTGTTCGCTGTTCGGCGAACAGGCAATGTTGGAGTCGAACATGAGTTTGACTCGAATTCAAAGCTCATCCCTACTTGCCAACTCTCCTGGTTCAAATTCCCTCGTCTCTTGAGGTTTTAGTCCTGTGCTGTGTCCCAATATCTCAGTGTGAAGTGCTGCTACTAATGCTGCCCAGCTCTGCCCTATTGTTGTGTAAAGATGACTCACCTGCAGACCCTGTGTTTACATGTAATTTACCGGCATGTATATGTAAATAGCTGCGGCATTCATATGTAAATAGGGGTGGCCGACGGCATTGATGTGCATATCCACAGTAATCTCTAGCAATCATTTAACAAGCAGAAATCATGTGCTGTAACCTCTAGCAACTAATCAGTGAGCCGTAATGTGTGCTGTAACCTCTAGCAACCAGTCAGTGAGTGGTAATGATACACTGTAACCTCTGGCAACTAATCGCAAAAGCTGCCTGATATGATTCGGTAAACTGATTTTGAGTCTAGCTTCTATTTATTGTATGTCTCAGAGCAGTTGGAGAGCAAAACTGCATGGGGGGGGGGGGGGGAAGAAAAGTTTTGCCCAGGGTCCAATCAATATTAAAGACGGCCCTGGTCAGGATAGTGATAGGCAGGGCCGATCCTAGACAGGGTGCGTGGGGTGCTCCGCACCCAGGCGCCGCAGAGGTGGGGGCGCCGAAGCTCCAGAGTTCTGCTCCCCTCCCTCCTCCTCGTCTGTGTCCAGAGGCGGAGGTGGAGCGCATGTAGCGGGTTCTGCGGTTCCCCATCCTGCCGACAACTGTCTCTGCAGCTGCCGCTGTCCCCGGAATCCGTGCTGTCTGAGTACTGTTGTGGAGCCTAGTACCGGAACACCTTCCGGTACTAGACTCCACTAATCTAATCTCTAGTATGTCTGCAGTCTCTGACCATCTCTAGTACTATGTCTGCAGTCTCTGACCATCTCTTGTAGTATGTCTGCAGTCTCTGACCATCTCTTGTAGTATGTCTGCAGTCTCTGACCATCGCATGTATCATGTCTGCAGTATGTCTGGGGGCTCTTTCTTACAGACTCTCTAACAGAAGCCCTCTCTGTGTGCATTAGAGAGACCCCCCTCCAGGTCCCATTAGTGTACTCATTTTCTTTATTGTTAAAAGATCATGGGAGGATCCTAGGGTAATGAAGACTTCTTAGGGAAGCATCTCTGTGTTTGAGTTGTAGCCATAGAAACATTTGTAAAGGGGAGGAGTTGGTAAGATGACCACGCCCACGTGGGGGCGCCAGAAATATTTCTGCACCCAGGCGTCTGTGACCCTAGGATCGGCCCTGGTGATAGGATCATCCATGGGCAGGCTATCACTGTAGTAGTGTCACCAATCTCTACTTGCTTCAATTGGTTATTAACATAATCTCATGGCAGCTCCTGAATTGTCACAAAGGTCATCAAGTTGATGGATTTCAAACACTAATGCTCCACATGGTTGAAATGTAAGCAGTCAGCACTTTGTCCTCTCCCATTACTTGAGTTGAACAATTAATGTAAATGAAGGACTTGTGTTAACTATTTGTCCCGGTTTGTGGGAATGAATGATTCTGTAAGGACAAAGTACATGCAGGGAGATATCTCAGCCTCAATGACAGCTTTCACCTTACTGCCTGGGGAAAGCCAACTGTGAACATGCTTTCTCCAGGCCATTTCTCAAGACATTTACTGGGGGCATTATTAATTATTTCTGGACTGATATGTCGGCTTGGGGAGCCATCGCAATCCAGGCAGAGAAGGGACACGCTCTATGATCAGTAAGTGTTATATTTTTTAAAAAAAAGAAGAATGTACAATCTGATAGTAACTAGACATGTGAGCCGTCAATAAATTTGTTCCGTTTCGTATTAGCCGTTAATTCGTATTTCGTAATTCGTGTCCGAAATTAAATTTTGGTTAGGTTAGTAAACTTTTCGTAACAATTGCGAACCTTTCTTATGATGAATTTATCATTATGAGGGGCTCCCACCATCCCTGTGCTGTACTGACTTCCTGGGGTTTTTAACTTCATCATAACGAATACCGTATAAACTCGAGTATAAGCCGAGTTTTTCAGCACATTTTTTTGGCGCTGAAAGTGCCCCCCTCGGCTTATGCTCGAGTCAAGCACTTTTTTGCAGCAGATAATGACATTTTCCGACCCCACTTTGGGGCCCCGTATCTCGGGCTCACTTGGTGCTAGGAACCCCATTTGGATATGTTGTAGTGCTAGATCCACTGGGTTTGCGTACCAAATTTGGGGTTCCTAGCACCAAGTGGCCCCGAGACACGGGGCCCCAAATTCGAGTTGGAAAATGTCATTCTCGGCTGCAGAAAAGTGCTTGACATTTTCCGAACCGAATTTGGGGTCCCATATCTCAGGGTCACTTGGTGCTAGGAACCCTAAATTTGGTATGCAAAGCCAGTGGAACTAGCACTACAACGTATCCAAAGATGTGACCCCGAGATATGGAGCCCCAAAGTCAGTCGACTGTGTCCATCTGCAGCAATGTCATTTCAGGACCCTTTGGGTCCAGAGACCCCAAATGGCTGCAGCTAGGAGGCATTTAGGAACCCTTAACTACCAAGTTTGAAGTTCGGGGGACCTATGGCTGCAAATGGGCACAGTGAGGCTGCAAATAGGCATTGTTGACCCTCTTTTCCACTTACAGTAGCTGCGCATTTCTCACCCTAGGCTTATACTCGAGTCAATACGTTTTCCCAGTTTTTTGTGGTAAAATTAGGTGCCTCGGCTTATATTTGGGTCAGCTTATACTCGAGTATATACGGTAATTGTAATTAACGAACAATAGCGAATAATCGTAATTAAAGAACATTCTTATTTTGTCCGATTCAGTCTCCCACTCCCATATTAAAAAAGGTCATTTTCCCAACCCTCACCCAGCAGCAGAAGAAAACCTCTGATTGGTCAACAAAACACCAGTCACGTTTCCGTTGTAAGGGAATATGGATCCGAAATTCGTAAACGAAATTTCGCATTTCGTACAAAATTCAGAAGCATAGAAATTCGTATTTCGGATCCTTCGGAATGTACAACTTTACGGAAATTCGTACGAATTAAAAATTCTAAAAAACTAATCGCACATGTCTAATAGTAACCCTGGGGTGGATTAAGGCAAGATGGGGCTCTAGTTAGGGTAGCGGTTTCCCCCTGCTCTCTTTGGTTTTCATTAATAAAAAGGCACATAAAAGCTGCACAATTTGTATTGTTTGTATTTGTCAGAATACATCAGACTCCAAAGGCCTGAGGCTGGGTTCACACTATGCGAATTGGATGCGAGGATGCGAATTGGATGCAGTTTTCCTCGCATCCAATTCGCATGTCAGAGATTGTGACCAGCTCTCTATGGAGCCGGTTCACATATCTCCGCTGCGGCTCTGGTGCGTCTTTTGCTCCATTTCAGGTCTGAATTCAGCTTAAAAATTTGGGCTGAAATTGGACTGAAACAGTGAATGGAGATGCACCGGCCCCTGCTGTGAGCCGCATGCGGCAATTGTGTTAACGCAGCCTAAAGCCGCGTACACGCGATTGGAAATCCCGCCAGCAAAAGTCAGATGAGAGCTTTTGGTCGGATATTCAGACCGTGCGTATGCTCCATCGGACTTTTGCTGGTGGAATTTCCGCCAGCAAAAGATTGAGTTCAGTTTCTCTATTTTTCCGACGGAAAAAGTTCTGATCGGAAAATCCGATCGTCTATAGCAATTACGACATGCACAATTCCTACGCATGCTCGGAAACAATTTGACGCATGCTCGGAAGCATTGAACTTAATTTTCTTGGCTCGTCGTAGTGTTGGACGTCACCGCGTTCTTCACAGTCGAAAGTTCCGAGAAGTTTTGTGTGACCGTGTGTATGCAAGCAAGCTTGAGCGGAATTCCGTCGGAAAAAACATCCAAGATTTTTCAGACGAAAACCCAGATCGTGTGTACGTGGCATTAGGCTTCATTCAC
The DNA here is from genome assembly GCA_028564925.1 of Lithobates sylvaticus. Taxonomy (NCBI): domain Eukaryota; kingdom Metazoa; phylum Chordata; class Amphibia; order Anura; family Ranidae; genus Lithobates; species Lithobates sylvaticus. Next base: position 482,463,377 of record CM053030.1, read on the forward strand.
ACCTGAGCGATTTACTGACATTTATTTGTTTTTGCGGCTTTTTAAAGCATTTTAGATGTGTATTGCAAGCGTTTTACAGCTTCAGGGGTTTGCCAAAAAGAATCTCATGTTCTATTTTGAGTGACAGGCGTTTTCCCTCAGGTGACAGAAGGCTCATATGTGAACAGGGGCCATTGAAACAATTGGGATTTGGCTTGTTGAGCGTTTTAGAGCTTCAAGCAGAAATTTGCTTAGGTGTGAATGAGGCCTAAAAGTTCATCCTCCCTTGTGAAGTGACAGCCAGGCAGTAGCTCAGCATTGACTGATTACACTATTCTGGTTTATTGAAGGACCATATAGCTGAGCCCCGGGACACCCAGCCCTATGCTGCCTTGTGGATGATTCGGCTCTGTGGTGACCAATCTGATTTCAGCTGTGTTTCTCACATGTAGTAGAAGAATGATAGAATGTGATTGGTTACTATAAGTAATACATTTTCAAATGCAGATAAGATGCTTGAACACCCACACAGTCATCAAGGACTGTTATGAAAAAATCAGGCATAATCATTTTTGGATTACTGATCTGCATCTTCTGGATTAGGTCAGAGAAGTTGGATCTTTAATAACCAGAATTAGGGCTCATGCCTTGAGACCATAATGTGTTTAACTGCTTCAGCCCCAGAAGAATTTACCCCCTTCCTGACCAGAGCACTTTTTGCGATTCGGCACTGCGTCGCTTTAACTGACTATTGCGCGGTCGTGCGACGTTGCACCCAAACGTCCGTTTTTTCCCACAAATAGAGCTTTCTTTTGGTCGTATTTGATCACCTCTGCAGTTTTTATTTTTTGCGCTATAAACCAAAAAAGAGCGACAATTTTGAAAAAAACTAATTTTTTACTTACTTACTTTGCTATAATAAATATCCCCCAAAATATATAAAAAAACTAATTTTTCCTCAGTTTAGGCCGATACGTATTCTACATATTTTTGGTAAAAAAAATCACAATAAGCGTATATTGATTGGTTTGCGCAAAATTTATAGCGTTTACAAAATCGGGGATAGTTTTATGGCATTTTCATTATTATTATTTTTTTTTATTAGTAATGGCGGCGATCTGCGATTTTTATCGGGACTGCGACATTGGACATTGGACATGTGGCGGACACATTGGACATTTTTGACACTATTTTGGGACCATTGTCATTTATACAGCGATCAGTGCTATAAAAATGCACTGATTACTGTGTAAATGACAGGGAAGGGGTTAAACACTAGGGGGCGATCAAGGGGTTAAGTGTGTCCTAGGGAGTGATTCTAACTGTAGGGGGGATGGGCTACCACTGACATGACAGCGATCACTGCTCTCGATGACAGGGAGCAGTAGATCCCTGTCATGTCACTAGGCAGAATGAGGAAATGCCTTGTTCACATAGGCATCTCCCCGTTCTGCGGCTCCGTGACATGATCACGAGCCCCCAGCGGACATCAAGTCCGCGGGACCCACGGGCATGGTCGCACTGTAAGCTGCGGGTGCGCGCGCCCGCTAGCCCCATAAACTAAAGGGGATGTACAGGTATGCCCATTTGCCCACCACTGCCATTGTGCCGACGTATATCGGCGTGCAGCAGTCGGCAAGTGGTTAAAAATTGTTTTTAGCCAATGGAGCTCAATTGAGATAGTTTGAGTGACAGGGCCGGATTCCCCACAAGGCCACTGAGGCCAGGCCTCGGGGCGGCAGTGGGGCAGGGGCGGCTCCGCTTCCGTGGCCGGCGACTTCTCTGCTTCCCCCCCGCAGTCGCACTAACATAGCCCCCGGCCTGTGTGAGTGTGGAGTGGCACTGGCTTCTAAATTGCGGGCCGCGTACTTGGCCAAGGGGCGGGAGCAGTCATGCTGCGTGTCCCTTGTGATAGAGGCGGAGCATAATGCTCCGCCTACCCTCCTCTGCGTGACATCTCTATTATGAAGCTTCTCCTTGGCCCGGGGGGCGGGGTCTCAGACTGACTGACGATAGCCAGGCTGTAGGAGGAAAAGAGAGGAGGCTGACAGGAACCCGGGAATCCCCGCAAGTGGTGGCCAGGACATACAGTAAGTAACATTGCTCAGTGTGGATTTTAAATGCAATTTTTCAGAGCATGCATATTGCAATAAAGTGCTCCATGCATGCTCTGCTTATTAAACAGTCCACATTCAGTGAAAGTTCATGTACTGCAAACTTTACAGTACATGAACTTTCACTGAATGTGGACTGTTTTTAATAAGTTTGCATAGGTTCCAGCATGCATTGAGCACTTTGCAGTACATGAGCTTTCACTGAATATGGACTGTCTAATAAGTTTGCATAGATTCCATCATATGCAATAATGCAAAGTGCTCCATGCTGAAATCAATGCAAACCCATTAAACAATCCACATTCGGTGAAAATTCATGTACTGCATAGTGCTCCATGCTATAATCAAAGTTGGTTGAGTAATATGCACTAGTAGGCTGTAACCTGTGATATTTTAAAACTGACGTGGCTGCACTGATTCCCACTGATGTGGCGGTACTCCTAGGCGGCATTGGTAGGCTGCACTGATATGCACTGATGGGCTCTGGTAGGCTGCACTGGTGAGCACTGATAGGCGGCACTGATGGGCACTGGTAGGCTGCACTAATGAGCAATGATAGGCGGCACTGATGAACACTGATAGGCGGCACTGGTAGGATGCACTGATGTGCACTGGTAGGCTGCACTGATGGGCACTGATAAGCGGCACTGATGAGCACTGATAGGCGGCACTGGTAGGCTGCACTGATGGGCACTGGTAGGCTGCACTGATGGGCACTGGTAGGCTGCACTGGTAGGCTGCACTGATGAGCACTGATAGGTGGCACTGACTGATGAGCACTGATAGGCGGCACTGATGAGCACGGATAGGCGGCACTGATGAGCACTGATAGGCTGCACTGATAGGCTGAACTGGTAGGCTGCACTGATGGGCAATGATAGGCGGCACTGGTAGGCTGCACTAATGAGCAATGATAGGCGGCACAGATGAGCACTGATAGCCCCTGATCAGACTGAACTGATGGGCATTGATAAGGCTGTTATTTTCAGTGTTCTCGTGTGTGGAGATATGTTTTTAATTGATCTATTGTAGCAGTCATGGATAAAGGACAAGAATGGTGTGTGTGTGTGTGTGTTCGGGGGCGGCATTGAAGGACCCGGCCTTGGGGCGGCAAAGGGAGTAAATCCGGGCCTGTTGAGTGATCCCTCAAGTAAAAATATCTATATAGGGTAATCAGGACCCCCACCCTCTTGCTGGTGATCCCTAGTGATAACCAAAGATCTATATAGGGGAATCAGGACCTCTATCCTCCTGCTGGCGATACCTCTAGTGAGAACCAAAGATCTGTATAGGGGACTCAAGACCTCCATCCGCCTGCTGGAGATCCCTCTAGTGATAACCAAAGATCTATACAGAGGAATCAGGACCTCCTTCCTCCTGCCGTTGATCCCTCTAGTGATAACTATAGATCTATATACAGTATCTCACAAAAGTTAGTACACCCCTCACATTTTTTCATGTGACAACACTGAAGAAATTACACTTTGCTACAATGTAAAGTAGTGAGTGTACAGCTTGTATAACAGTGTAACTTTGCTGTCCCCTCAAAATAACTCAACACACAACCATTAATGTCTAAACCGCTGGGGGGTGTTCGGCTCATCCCTAGTGATAACTAAAGATCTATATAGAAGAATCAGGACCTTCTTCCTCCTGCTGGTGATCCTTCGAGTGATAACTAAAGATTGACATAGAACACAGGACCACCATCCTCCTCCTGGTAATCTCTCCAGTGGTATCTAAAGATCTATATAGGGTAATCAGGACCTCTATCTTCTTGCTGGCAACCCTCCTTGTGATAACTAAAAAGTTCTATATAGGAGAATTAGGAAATCCTTCCTTCTGCTGGTGATCCCTCTAATGATGCACCCTAGCATATAAGAAAAGTTCCTATACAATAAAGGTTTTGTTATAATGAAGAAAATATGATTTTATTGCTGCAGATAATTTGTTGAAAGAGTGAAACTTTATTCTAAGTTCTGATGTCATAAAATAATGTTCAACTGCACAGAAAAACTGTAACCAGGCTAAGAAAATATAAATACAAATGGGCTATATAAATCAAAAAAGAAGAATGCCCAACTTGTTTTTCGTTTTGGGTGGAGAAGGGAGGGGTTGCAGTCTGTGGCCTCATGGGGGTTTAGATATGATATGTCGGTTTGATGGTTGTCAGACAGAAGAGGAAGTGAGCAAACAATTCCCCAATAGGGATACAGACAGGAAATGGAATGCATGGCAGACACCTCACCCCCTTGTTCGCATGTCACCTCATAAGATTCCTTAAAGCGGAGTTCCACCCTAAAGTGGAACTTCCGCTTATCGGATTCCTCCCCCCCTCCGGTGCCACAATAGGCACCTTTCAGGGGGGAGGGGGGTGCAGATACCTGTATAATACAGGTATCTGCACCCACTTCCGGGACTAGCATCCCCGCCCATATCCGAGGATGCCCGCCCCTATCCGAGAATGCCCCGTTGTGTCTTGGGAAACAGTTCCCAGGACACAGCGGGGACCAATAGAGAAGCGCAGCGCGACTCGCGCATGCGCAGTAAGGAACCGGGCAGTGAAGACGTTGCGTCTTCACTTCCTGATTCCCTGACCGAGGATGGCGGCGGGACCGCTGGAACCTGGAACAGGTAAGTGTCCATTTATTAAAAGTCAGCAGCTGCAGTATTTGTAGCTGCTGACTTTAAAAAAAAAAAAAAAATCGGGTGGACATCCTCTTTAACAAATCCATAACAAAACTAACATAAATAAGCATAGCACAGAACACCTGATCAGATTTTTACCATAGAAGATCCATCAATCTCCTACCCATTGCGCCTCTACTCTTTTTCCCCTACACAGGGTCTAGAATTCAACAAGCGTTGATGTGGAGACTCATGCCTCCACCAGTGAACTTACAGTTGTCAACACAATGAAAAGAACTTCACACTGTTTTATCAGATCATAGAACCATATCACCTTTATATACTCTTTCGTTCACCATTGATGTAGTTTAACTTTCTAGCCCGGCTAAAATACTAGTTCTTGTGTTCTGCCTAAGGCCCTTTTCACACGGGGAGTGGACTCCTATTAGACCAGCAGGGGATTTGTCCACTGATCCCCTACTGATTAGAGCCGAGCGGGGGGGATGAGTGGTCTGTGTCCGCTTACTATAGGAAGGGCTGACATCGACAGAGCCCGCTCATCTCTATGGGTAGCTGGGTGTAAATGGACTTTGCTTTCCGTTTATACCCGACTAGTACTACCCTATAATCCAATTCACCTAGACAGAAGAGGACAAATCCCCTTCCATTTCTTTTTAGCAGATTGTATTGGAGGTAGAACTTGTGTTCATTTACACCTACTGGCAGGGGCGTTGCTAGGTCTACAAAAGATCTGGGGCTAGAGCCCATAGCAGAATAGTAAACAAAGTGATACGCTTGGGCGGGCATACACATGTATATAATATACGTGGGCACCCCCTTAAATCAGGGTGCCCAGAGAGCCTCCCCCTTAAATCAGGGTCCCCAGAGAGCCTTCCCTCCCCTTGGGGACCCCTGCAGAGACTCGGGCTATGAGCCCCAGATTCAGGGCTATAGACCCAAAAGCCACCCCCTAGCGACGGCACTGCCTACCGGTCTATAGAGATACATGGATCATCCAATCAGGACCTGCTCAGATCACCTGTGTGAAGGGGCGTTACACTTTTCACCTATTCTTCTGCACCCCACCCCCATCCTGTCCCCATTTCCTTTTTCCTGTGGAGTTTGACCATGGCTTTTACAGCCACTCCTTACTATATTTTTAACTATTAACAAGCACTTATTCCTAAAAACAACACTATGTTAACCATGAAACCTTCAAACTTTATAATCCAGACTTATGGCTAAATTAAAGTTTAAAAAATTGCGAGCAGGCAGACTCTTTGTTGTTTCGTCTTCAATAAAACAAACATACGTGCCTGTTCACAATCTTCTCTAGAATGTACATTGAGCTGGGCATGGGCAGCTCAGTGTGCATGCTAGGCACCCCTTGGTGCATTGCAGGAGCTGCTGGCCAACCATGGCAGAAAAAGACCTAACACTTGGGGAGAAGCCAGGAAGAAGATGTCGGCGCCGGCAAAGGAGCGCCTCGGACATTGCATCACTGGAGTAGATAGGAGTTTTTGCAGACTTGAGTACCACTTTATAAGAACTAAAGCTCCCCAACACTATGGGGGTTATTTATTAAAACTGGAGTGTGCAAAAGTGTCAGACTCAAGTCTGTATTTCAGTGGTTATCAGCACCAGAGGTTCATGTAGACTGGATTTTGGAGAACAGACATATCCCTTGCCCACACAATGTCCGTCCGCTCTGCCCTGACCAATATCTCCTTCAGCTCTGCCAAGAATCCTCTGAGCTTCTCCATGTTAATGTAGAAGGCAGACTGTGGGCCAACAAAATAATAGTCACCTGGACATAGAGCTGGAGCTCCTGGAGGTGCGCACAATTTCTGGGAGACTCCTCAGTCCCTGAGTAGATAACGGGTTCATGGCAAGTGCCAGGCATTGCAAGTGGGAACAGCGGCTGAGGGCGGGCACCAGAACCGACAGGGTGTGGTCACTTATCTGACACATACTGATGTCCAGAAAACGGAGGGAGGAGGAGATAGCAACCAGGAGCTGGAGGAAGGGGGGGAGGAGGTGCTCTGACAGGTTATGCCCCGTTAGGTCCAATTTCTTAAGCGTGGAGATGTGGGGGCTTTCAGACAAATAATATAAATCTTCTGGGAGCAGTTCACAGTGCCCCAATTCCAAATTCTCCAGCGGCTCTTGTATTCCCCTGAAAAGAAAAGGTGTGCACAGCATTACCATATGAAGAATTCAGGAGCAATTCAGGCAGGTTATGAGCTGGCAGCAATTTTAAAGGATCAAACATTTATATTTAAAGGTGATGTCTGATGACTTGTCCTCTGTCCCCCGATACTTCAAATGGACCGTATAATTGTTTTCAAAAAAGCTCTACTTTTTATCATTAAAAAAGTCATCCTCGAGCTCCAGTTCAGTGCCTGCACCTATGATTTCATCAGGCTCCCCTCCCCCAGTGATCAGACTGTAACATTGTAATTTTGTACCAGGTCACAAGGTGAAAGGCTGGGGCTGACCTCCCAGATAGCAAGGATAACCTGCCACAAAAGCCTGTTCACTTGCTGTTCACTTGCTGCACATTTTCACTGGCAAGTTGTATACTTGCAGAGCACTTGAAGCACAAGTTCTAGTTGACACTTTTCTAATTTGTATCAAATTTGCATGGCAAGTCTCTAGCAAGAGCAAAGTTGCAGTGGTGAGTCTAAAGCAAGAGCTCTGCAAGTCTACAGCATGAAAATTCAGCCACAGTGACCCCTGTGGTGGGATGACTATTGCCCAACATAACTGAACCAGAACTTGCAGCAGACTTGCAGAATGTTTGCAAAGAATATTGATCTGGAGTCATGCAATCTGGACTTGCTGCAATTGTGCAACAAACTTGTGAAGCCTGGCAAGTCTAGCAATAGCTTAGCAAGTCATTTTCATACTTGCACAACAATTGCTTGCTATCTGGGCTGTGTCACACACTTGTAAATACACGTTGGCTAAGTGCAGCATGGTGCAGCAGCGGTAAGGACAGAGAGGCCTAAAATGCAGTAACTAATGTATTGAAGACTTTTGCAAACAGCACAGCAGCCCAGCAGGGAGCTCACTCGACCGGGAACTTACAGTCAGTGTAGCGGTGGTAGGTCCAAGCTGAAGACAGCTCCTGCCAAGGGAGGTGGAATACGGCCTGGCCGGTCCAACCCAAGAGGGAGCTTGCAGAAGTGCAGACATAAGCCCTTAGCTTTCCCTACTCCTCTTGAACCTGTCCTTACCCCTAGTGCTGTCCCTGACAGGGGGTACATGCGCCCTACACTAGCCACTTCGCAAATGTGCACCAAAATCTGGGGTCAGGGCCTTAAAAAGTCTCTGTGTGACCCAAGATGACCGCCAGGGTCACCTGGATGCAGCGTAGCCAATCGGAATGCTGCTAAAGGGGGCCAAGGGAACCACTGGGAAACCAGGTTTCTCTTGACTTCCCCTCCAGCTGTAGTACCGCTCTGGTCGAGCGCTAGCTACAGTGGAGAAAACAGATGGTGTCTGGGGTTACTAATGAGTTTATATGCCGATATTAAGTGGTTTTCTCAGTCCCTTCCCTCTCATCTTTTGCATACTTTGTTGCAGGAGGTGAGGATATGGATTATTTGCCACCTTGTGACAGTGACCTTCAATGCACCTGAGCCCACTTTGCTCTGCGTCAAGAGTGCAGGCCCAGGTGTTATTAGACCATACCCCCTTAAAGTGGAAATAAGGCAAAACTTTTTTTTTTTTTAACAGAAGGAATGTTTATTGAAATTTACAGAGACATTACACTTGAAAACAGCACACACATGTTACAAGGGTAAACTTGGCAACATTATAAATATAACCAAACAGTTGAGAGCATCCAGTAAACATAACAGTTAATCCACATATGTTGTGAATACGTCTTGATACTTCCACTATCCCTCCACCCCTTCAGACCCCCCGCCATAAGGAAACAGGAAGAGACCATCCCAGTCGCCCGTTCTACCAGCTACTACCTGGAATCATTAGGAGGTGTATTAACCAATAGGGGAGCATTTCTGGGAAAACATCATGTCAGTGGGACCCGGCATGCCGGGACCTCCAACAGGTATACCACCGGAGGAGCTCTTCCCATCCCATCCACCCCTATTTCTGGGTCATTCAGCCACTACACAGGTGAGTAGTTCATACTGTGAGGCTCCTGGCCTGCACCCACGCATCCCATATCTTGTTAAATTTCTGTGGGCAGTTACGACCCATGTACGTAAGTTTGTACATGGGTCGTAACAGTTTGTAGCATGTCAAAAGCAAAAACATACAAAGCATTATGACAATGATAAGAACTTGCTTGGTACATAGGGTAAGGAAGATGCCAACATGTTTCGGACTTTGGTCCTTTATCAAGGCAACTAGATATCCTTTAGATTCTCATCTGGGTGTGTGAGGAATCATAGGGTTAATGTCAGTAAAATATAACGTATTTATACTGTCAAAATATACATTGCTAAGTACAACTAGTGTGATAGGTAAATTGTCAAAAAGATACTCACATGTCCTACTAATGCTTGTTTGTATGCCACAGGGGGGAGCCACTGAGCGTGGTGTCCACAGGTATCAAGGGGGTATGTGGAGTAAAAACAAAGTAGGCTTAACCACATAGTGTGGAGAGCTTGCTGGGGAACCCTCACAGGCTACAAGGTCCAAGGTACAGGGCTGGGGCGGAAGGCCCGGGTCCTGTATCAGGCAGAGTTGAGCCAAACAGTGTGTCACTGTGGGAAATAGAGTATAAGAGAGTAATGAGGAAGGGTATCTAAAAATACAATGTGTGGCCAAACAAAGAGGCCATATATTTACCTGAATAGAAGGTGTAGGCAATGAATAACAGGTCATCTCTGGACGGTCAGCAGCGTATACTGAGGCCAGAGTGAGGGAGGTATTAATAGGGTCAGATAATAAGCATCAGCTGGATGGAGGTGTGGATATTCAGCTGAGAGCATTGCGCTGGTTGGCTAAGATGTCTGTGGGAAGAAGCGCCAAAAGCGCCAAAGTATACTTCCTATGTTGGACCTCTGACGGGGCGGCGCCGGGCGCGGGCGCGTCATGACGGCGGGGTCACGTCCGGCGTCGTGACGTCACCGACGCGGGAAGAGAGCCGCCGACATCCTGCTGCGCTCCAAATTGGAGCGCAAACAGGAAGCGGACGTGGTGTAAAGTCCGAATAGACGGCGGAAATGTGGCGCATGCGCAGAAGTACAATCGCGCATGCTCGCCAGGTCTTACCCGCGCCGGGTAGTCTGATGAGGGGAAACAAGCTAAAGTAAATGGGTATGAATCAGTATAGAGGCATAATGGCAAACTAAGCAGGGGGGAGCAAGTGGGTAGCTGACATGACAATAAATATTGCATATTACAATATTAAACAATATATGGCATATAGACATATAGACACAATGTCTATATGCCATATATTGTTTAATATTGTAATATGCAATATTTATTGTCATGTCAGCTACCCACTTGCTCCCCCCTGCTTAGTTTGCCATTATGCCTCTATACTGATTCATACCCATTTACTTTAGCTTGTTTCCCCTCATCAGACTACCCGGCGCGGGTAAGACCTGGCGAGCATGCGCGATTGTACTTCTGCGCATGCGCCACATTTCCGCCGTCTATTCGGACTTTACACCACGTCCGCTTCCTGTTTGCGCTCCAATTTGGAGCGCAGCAGGATGTCGGCGGCTCTCTTCCCGCGTCGGTGACGTCACGACGCCGGACGTGACCCCGCCGTCATGACGCGGCCGCGCCCGGCGCCGCCCCGTCAGAGGTCCAACATAGGAAGTATACTTTGGCGCTTTTGGCGCTTCTTCCCACAGACATCTTAGCCAACCAGCGCAATGCTCTCAGCTGAATATCCACACCTCCATCCAGCTGATGCTTATTATCTGACCCTATTAATACCTCCCTCACTCTGGCCTCAGTATACGCTGCTGTCCGTCCAGAGATGACCTGTTATTCATTGCCTACACCTTCTATTCAGGTAAATATATGGCCTCTTTGTTTGGCCACACATTGTATTTTTAGATACCCTTCCTCATTACTCTCTTATACTCTATTTCCCACAGTGACACACTGTTTGGCTCAACTCTGCCTGATACAGGACCCGGGCCTTCCGCCCCAGCCCTGTACCTTGGACCTTGTAGCCTGTGAGGGTTCCCCAGCAAGCTCTCCACACTATGTGGTTAAGCCTACTTTGTTTTTACTCCACATACCCCCCTTGATACCTGTGGACACCACGCTCAGTGGCTCCCCCCTGTGGCATACAAACAAGCATTAGTAGGACATGTGAGTATCTTTTTGACAATTTACCTATCACACTAGTTGTACTTAGCAATGTATATTTTGACAGTATAAATACGTTATATTTTACTGACATTAACCCTATGATTCCTCACACACCCAGATGAGAATCTAAAGGATATCTAGTTGCCTTGATAAAGGACCAAAGTCCGAAACATGTTGGCATCTTCCTTACCCTATGTACCAAGCAAGTTCTTATCATTGTCATAATGCTTTGTATGTTTTTGCTTTTGACATGCTACTAACTGTATCAATTGATTCTATTTTCTGTATGTAAACATACCATGCCCTACTGAGCATTCCCTGTATATTTTGTATATTCTGAATAAAATATTTACTTTATTACATGCATACACCTTTCTTAAGTGTCTATCTTCACTCCAAGCATCCCTTTGGGGTATTGGCCTATGCTCTATGCACATGACGGCCTACTGTTAAATTCATTCCTATGAGAACACTAATAGAGGGGAAATCTTCCAATGGGGACACTAGTTCTGGTGACCCCGGTGGCACATTGGGATTCCCACACTTTGTAGGGATTTCCTCTCACTTCCTGTTTTGGCTATTGGACAGGAAATGAAGGGATATCCCCCAATAGGACACAAATGGCAAAAGAAATAAATAACGGGGGTTAGAACCCTGCCCTTTCTCTATCTAAAATAAAAAAAAAAAAGTTTATCATTTAGTTAAACTTTAATCCCATCCCACCCAACATTTTAAGTGGCACGCTTGACATGCTGCTTATATCCCCACCCCCTGCTCCGCCCATGTCCCACCCTCAAAAAAGTGGGCATGGTGAGTAAAATTCTGGTCTCCTGAGCCCATAAGAAATGTTCACGTCAGCAGTGATGTGGACACCATGTAAAAGGACCCTGCATTCTGTAAACATACCCTGTTTCCCCGAAAATAAGACCTAGCGTGATTGTCGGTGTTGGCTGCAATATAAGCCCTACCCCCCAAATAAGCCCTAGTAAAAGTCCTTGTAGGTCTTGTTTACAGGGTAGGGCTTATTTTCGGGGAAACAGGGTAGGGCTTATTTGGTGGGTAGGGCTTATATTGCAGCCATTACCGACAATCACGCTAGGTCTTATTTTAGGGGAAACAGGGTAGGAATACAGAAGACTCAGGAACAGAGTCACGTGACTGCAGCTTTAGGTGACTAAAAAAGGCATTTTTATTTTTATTTTTTATTTTTTTTAATGCCACTGGATAGTTAGAAGAGGGTGGGGGATAGGGTAGCCTGAAGATCAGCTTTAACTAGACATATAAAAATATATCTAATGTCATTCCCACTTTGAGTGCCTCCCTCACTGCTGTAGGCACCCCGATAGGGGGGAAAATTCGAGGTTTAGCTCCTTCAGGGATCTGAGCTGTCCGATGAGTGTGGTGAATTTCTTCATGGTGTCCTCTATGTTACCGGTTAGCCTCTGGGCGCTGTTAAGGCAGAAGGGCACTTTGAGGCTGCGCAGGGAGCTGAATTTGACCATGGTGGGCAGAATGATGTTGAGCTCATCTACGGTGATATGGAACAGTTCAATCATGTGCACCCCTTCTGGGTTCAGGAGCTCCAGCAGCTCCACTATGTTACACAGGGGCTGCATACAGACATGTATGTTGCGGAAACGCAGGAGCAGGGGGCCATGCACGCTCGCCTGGAGTGCCTCCTTCATGATGGGGTAAATTTTGCTATATTTAAAGCTGTCCATCCAAACCTCTACATAAATGGTGTTGAGGGAAGTTTGTGGGGCCAACGTGAAATCACTCCTCTTCCTTGCTTCATCACGGCATCTTTTATCGAGATCAATACACGCCTTAGCCAGGGTCACTATGTTTGAACCCAGACTTTTGTGGTCTTCATTCAGGTTGAAGCTACAGGCGTCCATTATATCTAAGATACGCAACCGCTGCCTCCTGCACACAACAAGAGAAAAAAAAATATATAAATGTTTTTGATGTCCACAAACTGCAATATGTAAGCTATTTCAGTTAAAAGGAGTGCACCTTTAAGGCCCTTGCATAAAGGAAACATTTTACCTTTCTATCTAAAAAGAGGAACCCCAACTAAAAACTCATATTCTGGCATTTAGTGGCTGCTGGAGATTTAAACTTTCTAACTTTAAAGGAAGCCTCTACAGAGGATGTAAGCTGCCATTGTAAAATTCTTCTGAAAATACAAGTTCCCTGGCTGTCATGTGGATCCAGCGGCTTTAGGCAACTGGCATATTCAAAAGATCAACATTGGCAATGCTATCTCTCTCGGTAGGGGTTTTCCTGGTGACTTGTGGAGATCTCTGTGCTGGAGCAGGTGACTCAAAGTCCTTCATAGAAATGGTTCTGTGTGAGTTTTACTACATTTTACAGTTATGGCCGAATGCTGGTGGTTCAAATTCTCAGCTCCCCTCTCTCAGGTGTCTCACTCCTCCTCCTGCAGGATAAGTCAATTACCTCTCCTGATTCTCTCTGCTCAGTGCATCACTCAGGTAAGCCACGACACCCCTTATTATGGCTTCCACGGACATATGGTTGGATTGAAGGTGGAACTGGGTGAGGCTGCCTGGTAGCAGCTTCTGGAATCTGAGGTTGGAGAAGGGCCATCGCTGCACCAAGTCCTGCAGTATCAAAGTCTTCCTCCTCAGGAAAGCAGCAGTGAAGAGCGGCCAGTAGAGCCCGCAGGGGATGGAGTCCAGGATCATGCGCAAGGAGGCCTGGTCACTTACTAACTTCTGTGCGCACAAATTTACCAGGGATGGCATGGCTTTTCTTTGTTCCTGATCCTGAAAAGACAAACACAGAGTTCAGATAGCAAAACATTATAAGGGAAAAATTTTTATATTTTATTTTATTATATTTGACATAATATTAGACCTTTCTGCTGCCTTTGATACAGTTTACCACCAAGGCCGGATTAACATAGGGGCTATTGGAGCTGCGGCACCAGGCTCCTTCCTTAAAATAGGCCCTGGCTGGCCAGACTCACTGTCACTGTTATTTTCTGTCACTTGTAAACACAGAAGTCTGACTTCTGTGCTACAAGTGACAGCGAGCTGCTCAGTGGCGTCAGGAGGGGGGTAAGCACCGCCGTTTTACAGATCGTCCGGGGATATCCATCTTCCAGAAATCGCACACATATACATCAAGTGTTCAAAGTAAAAAAAATAAAAAATATATATGTGCTCTAAAACATGATAATGTGTAGATGTATTGCACATTAGTACAACACTAAAATCGAATACAAAATCATGAAATGCACAAAAAATTGCATAAACCCTGAAGGTTAATGAAACAACGTGTGAATAAAGCACAAGAATCGCATAAACCCTGAAGGTTAGTGGAACAATATGTGGACAAAGGCTAGAAAACACAATATCCACTACCTGTATGCTGACGCTCTCAAATCAACACAGATAATCACAAGGTGAAAAACTGTACTCTCCCAACGGAAATACTGTTTTGACCGGAGGTTATTGAAAGCCTCAATCCTCGTCCACAGGACTCTCAATATCGACGAAGGTCTCCAAAATATAAAGTAAAAGAAAAAGAGGACCTCCACATAGTGTAAATCCCACAAACGGATAAAAATGTATTCATAGAATGTATATATGATATGAACATACCCCAGCAGAAGTCTATGAGGACGAAACGCATAGGGTAGATATGCTAGCCAAGCCACTCCATTAATACTGCGCTTCATTTGTTCAATTGAACCGATTTTTTTACTGCAACAAATAGATTAATTGGATGTTGGAAGTTACATTCTTTGAATACATTTTTATCCGTTTGTGGGATTTACACTATGTGGAGGCCCTTTTTTTTTTCTTTATATTTTGTAGACCTTTATCACTAATGAGAGTCCTGTGGATGAGGATTGAAGCTTTCAATAACCTCCGGTCAAAACAGTATTTCCGTTGGGTGAGTACTGTCCTGTGAACCCCCTCAAGTTGGAAACATCTACTGATTGGGACCGGACCCACATCCACCACATGTTGGTAAAAGCTCGTTTGACTGACGGTTAACGGCCTGTGAGTGCATCACCATCGGTAAGAGTACCCCATCTCTCTCATCATTTTATATGTATGAAGGCATCTTTCAGAGTGTTGGTTTAATATCAAGAGGCTATATAGAGATCCAGATGGAATCTTAATATCAGTATATATTCATCTGTATGAACTTTTATTTCTAACACGGACTCTATATGCATTAGTATTCCTATGTACATTGTTGCCTCTGACACTTTTTTTACAGGCATTTGATTGCTTTATATATATTTTTTTATATTTTTTTCCTTATCTTTCAGTTTTTTTATTTTGCTTATCACCTTGTAAATATCTGTGTTGATTTTAGAGCGTCAACATACAGGTAATGAATATTGTGTTTTCTAGCCTTTGTCCACATATTGTTCCACTAACCTTCAGGGTTTGTGCGATTTTTGTGCTTTATTCACACATTTTTTCATTAACCTTCAGGGTTTATGCGATTTTTTTTTTTTTTGTGTTTCACGATTTTGTATTCGATTTTAGTGTTGTACTAATGCGCAATACATCTACACATTATAATGTTTTAGAGCACATATATATTTTTTATTTGTTTTACTTTGAACACTTGATGTATATGTGTGCGATTTCTTGCAACTGAGGGTTGCATCTCACCATATACGTAATTTTTGGATTCACTATATTCACATTTTCACATTTTTCATAGATGTGTGAGTTTGCATATAGGTATAGTTACTATTTCCGCAATTAGATATATGTTCCATTTACATATACATTGCCCTTTCACTCTGAATTACGGAGTGTCACATTATCATCTAAGGCACAATTTGCACTCAGACTCACATTCTGATATGCTTTTGTGAAGTATATACATTTTAGCGATACACATTTAGTTAAATTTTATCGTAAAATTAGTCTGATTGTTGTGTTGGCAGCTCACTCTCTAGGGTACGTGCGGTATTATCACTACCATTTTGATATCCATCTTCCACTTACCTGGCGTGGCTGAGTGACACACGAGGTCCCGCCTCCCGGACCGGCTGAGCCATCCATCATAGGTGCCTACCTGGTCCAGGAAGCGGGACCACATGTGTCACTCGGCCGCGCCGCGCCCCACTCTGTTTAAACCGGCTGTGGCGGCTCTACTCTTCAGATGCCTGGGCACGCCACAGCCAGCTGAGCCAGGTAAGGCTGATGGGATGGGGCCAGGCACTGATGATGAGGCTGCATTGATAATGAGGCTGCATTGATGGGCACTGATGAGGCTGTATTAATAGGCACTTATGATGCTTTACTGATGGGCACTAATGTGGCTGTATTGATGGCTGGGAACTGATGAGGCTGCATTGATGGACACCTATGGCTGGGCACTGGTGAGGCTTTATTGATGGGTACTGATGGCTGGGCACTGATGAGGCTGCATTACTTGGCACTGATGTCTGGGCACTGATGTGTCTGCATTGATGGGCACTGATGAGGCTGCATTAATGGGCACTGATGGCTGGGCACTGATGAGGCTGTACTGATGGGCACTGATGAGACTGCATTGATGGGCACTGGTGGCTGGGCACTTATGAAGCTGTATTGATGGGCACTGGTGGCTGGGTACTGATGAGGCTGCATTGATGGGCACTGGTGAGGCTGCATTGATGGGCAATGCAGTGCCCATCAATTCAGCCTAACCAGTGCCCATCAATACAGCCTCACCAGTGCTCATTAACACAGCCTCACCAATGCCACATTGGTGAGGCTGCATTGATGGGCACTGGTGAGGCTGCATTGATGGGCACTGATGATGAGGCTGCATTGATGTGCATTGGTAACTTAAGGCTGCATTGATGGGCACTGTTGGCTTGAGGCTGCAATGATGGGCACTGGTGAGGCTGAGCTGATGGGAACTGATCAGGCTGCATTGATAGGCACAGGTAAGGCTGCACTGATGGCTGGGCACTGATGATCTGTGTATTACACTCTCCTGAACCCAGCACTCTGTATTACGCTCTCCTGAACTCATCGCTCTGTGTATTATGCTCTCCTGAACCCAGCGCTCTGTGTTTTATGCTCTCCATAACCCGGCGCTCTGTGTATTACGCTCTCCTGAACCCAGCGCTTTGTGTATTACGCTCTCCTAAACCCAGCTCTCTTTGTATTATGCTCTCCTGAACCCAGCGCTCTTTGTATTACGCTCTCCTGAACCCAGCGCCCTGTGTATTACGCTCTCCTGAACCCAGCGATCTGTGTATGGCGATCTCCTGAACCCAGCGCTCGTTGTATTATGCTCTCCTGAACCCAGCACTCATTGTATTACGCTCTCCTAAACCCAGCACTCTGTATTACGCTTTCCTGAACCCATCGCTCTTTGTATTACGCTCTCCTGAACCCTGTGTTATGCATTCCTCGTTTTATTGAACAATGTCCCTTTAAGATCCTCCCACTGTACAATTTGGCCACACCCACCCTATGACGTGGTGTTCTCCCCCACCAGAACGGGGGGGGGGGGTTCCTGCACCTATTCCCTGAAAAAAAAAGCCCTGGGCCCAGCCGCCCAAAAAGAACAGGCTGCACACGGTAAGCAATGGGCTGGAAGGCAGAGAACCCCCTGGCCTAACTGGTCCTGCATCTGCATCCGCCACCTGGGCTGGGTGAAATTAATAATGGGCACTGTGGACAGTCCTAATGGGAGCCAGGTATTCAGCTTCTGTAGTGTTGTGTTCGGTCTGCACAGTTGTGCCCTTCAACCTCCCCTCAGGACGCACCACGCATGCCAATGCAGGGCTCTTATGGAAGCCTGAGACTTCCACCCTTCCACTTTCACCTCAGGGCGCACGCCGACGCACAGCCCTTAAGGCCCATCAAAATCCTCAGCACCAGGCCCATCTCCTCTTTTCCTCCTTCTCTTTCTGTAGTGGTCTTCAAGGGTTATGTCCTTGGACCCCTTCTTCTCTTTATCTACACTTTCTCCCTTGGTCAGTAGTTGATAATCTTGCATGGCTTCTAATGCCATCTCTATGTTAAGGACATCTCAAGTTATCTCTCCACTCCTCAGTTCACCCCTTCAACGCCCCACTCATTTACTAACTGAGATATCACACCACTTCCTTAAAGTGGCTGTAAGCCTCAAGGTTTTTCACCTTACTGCTTATCTACTTTTCCATCAAGATCAATAGCACAGCTATAAGTTCCTCACTTCATGATGGGGTGTTAGGTGTAATCCTAAACTCTGACCCCTCCTTTCAGTCTTCCCTCCCATCACTGTCCAAATTTTGCCACCTTCACCTCTGTAACGCTCAAATAAGCCCCTTCTTAACCAATGACACCAACAAGTTACTAATTCACTCTATCTCTCGTTTCGACTATATAACTCCCCCCTTGTTGACCAACCTCTACACAGGCTATCCCTCCTTCAGTCTATAATAAATGGCCCTGCCAGGCTCTTCGGCCTCACCAACCACTTAGTGTCCACCATTCCTCTCTGTTGATCTCTCCACTGGCTTTTGCTGGTCCATCAAATAAAATTCAAAATTGTAACAATAACATGCAACACCATCCATAACTCTGCCCTGAGCTACATCACCAAAATGGTCTCAAAATGTCATCTAAACCATTCTCTTGCTCCTATAAAGACCTCCTCTTATCTAGCTTCCTCGTCACCTCCTCACATGCTCATCTCCAGGACATCTCCAGAGCCTCTCCCATCCTCCAGAATTCCCTAGCTCAAACTGATCACTTCAGAGAAGTCTATCTTGCCTCTATTGTACTTTTACTTTTTCCATCAACTCATCCATACATGGTTAATATCTTTTTGTATCACTTGCACCCCCCTTTAAATTGTAAGCTCTCATGAGCAAAGCCCTCCTAACCCTCCTGTCTTGAATTGTATTGTAACTATACTGTCTCCCTTTATAATATATTTGTTGCACCCTCCTAGATGGTCCTGCAGGCTCCTGGGACCCATGACATGTCCCATAAGACTGCTGGGAGGGAGGGGGAATTTTCACTTTGATCACCTAGGCGATCCAAGTAGAGGTAGGAGCATGTACCTGTTAAAACTAGCCCCCCCCCCCTCCAACAATGATATGGTGGAGGAGGGGGGAGAGACTACAAGCAGAACTTTCCCTTTTGGTTGAAGTTCTGCTTTAAGACCTGAAATAAATTTGGGTTAGGAGAGAGCTCACTGGAGAAAGCCAGGAGAAAGTTGGAGGGGAAAGAGTCCAGCTGTTCTATGTTGTTGTGAGCCTGCATCTCCCTCACTGTGAAGAGCCTGGTGGATGTCGAACCGATGATTCTGTGTCTACATGTGTATATGGTCCATGTGCTGGAGAGTCCGTGACTGTGTGCAGTTTTTGGTCTCTGGGAGAATTAATAGTTAGCATTAAAGATTGTGTGCAACATTTGTGTACAGTGTTCTGTTCTTCAGTTCTGGGGTATCCCCCATGCTCCCTCACCCTATCCAAGTTCTATGTTCCAATAAAACCCCCCAAAAAAGACACCCCTTAGAGTTAGACTGTTCTTTTGAGCCAGTGGAAAAGTGTATAAAATGCTATATGCCTGGCTTTGTTTGCTCTAACTGGGGGAATAAGGGGAAGGGGAATAAGTTGGATGTGCTACATATTATAAAGCCCCAATTCTTGCACCTTCGGACATCAAATCAGACTGAATTACTGCACCTTCACACCTCAGATCAGCCCCATATCCTGCACCTTCAGACATCAGATCAACCTAAATTCAAGAATCTTCACACCTCAAATCAGCCTGAATTCCCAAACCTTCACACCTCCAGTCCCAATTCCTGCACCTTCACACCTGAGATCAACCAAAACATCTGCACCTCCACTTTAGCTTCCGAGCATATCAAAATGTTCACTCTCCTGTGCTGTGCGGTAAGTCCCAACGTGTTATCAGACTCTTATCTTGACATTTTAGTATATGTGGATAATGCACACCTCCACACCTCAGTTTAGACTCAATTCCTACACCTTAACACCTCTGATCAACCCAAACTTCTGCACCTTCACACCTCAGTTTAGACCCAATTCCTGCACCCTCAGACATCAGATCAGCCTGAATTCCTGCATCTTCACACCTCAGATAACTCTGATCAATCCCAATTCCTGCACCTTCACACCTCTTATCAACCTAAACCTCTGCACTTCCACACTTCAGTTCAGACCCAATTTCTACACCACTACACCTCATATCAGACCCAATTTCTGCATCTTCAGATACTGGATCAGCCCGATTCATGAACCTTCAGACATCAGATCAACCCATATTCAAGAATCTTCACACCTCAAATCAGCATGAATTCCCAAACCTTCACACCTCCAGTCCCAATTCTTGCATCATCAGACACTAGTTTAGCCCCAATTCCTGCACCTTTACACCTGAGATCAACCAAAACATCTGCACTTCCACTTTAGCTTCTGAGCATATCAAAATGTTCACTTCCAGTTTGGACCCAATTCCTGCACCTATAGACATTAGATCAGTCTGAATTCCTGCACCTTCACACCTCAGATCAAACCCAATTCCTGCACCCTCACACCTCTTATCAACCTCTGCACCTCCACACTTCAGTTCAGACCCAATTCCTGCATCTTCAGATACTGGATCAGCCCGACTCCTGCACCTTCACACCTCAGATCCAGTGGCGGTGCGTGCATAGAGGGCGCAGGAGCGCCGCCCCCCCTCTCCTGCACCGCTCTATCACCAATAGATAGATTCATGCATTGCATGAATCTATCTATTGTCACCGCTGCCGCCCCCTATTCAGGTGTCCGGCCCCTGATCGGGCGCCGGGCATCTGAATTACAGTGGGGGGGGGGGTGTTGCTGGAAGCGCCCCTATTAGAGCTGTAAGCTCTAATAGGGGACCCTATTAGAGCGGTGTGCTCTAATAGGCTTCCCTAAGTGTAAACAGCGGGCGCACTGCTGTGCGTTCGCTGATTACACAGTATTGTGTTAAGGAAGCGAATACATCGCTTCCCTAACACAGACCCGCCTCTCAGCCAATCAGGTTGCCAGGTCTGTTACCTGTCACCTGATTGGCTGAAGTCACAGGCGCTGTGATTGGACGCTAGGCGTCCAATCACCTAGCGTCCAATCACAGCAGAAGAAGACAGGAGGAGCGCGGGAGAAGACATCCGACGGAGACACCGCTCGTCGCCTGACGCCGTCACCAGCTGCACACCGGGACAAGGTAAGTGCAGAGGGCAGGCAGGGGGCACAGTGGCAGCACTTGAGGGGCACAGTGGCAGCACTTAAGGGGCCCAGTGGCAGAACTTGGGGCACAATGGCAGCACTTAAGGGGCACAATGGCAGCACTTAAGGGGCACAATGGCAGAACTTGGGGCACAATGGCAGAACTTGGGGCACAGTGGCAGCACTTGGGGCACAGTGGCAGCACTTGGGGCACAGTGGCAGAACTTGGGGCACAATGGCAGAACTTGGGGCACAGTGGCAGAACTTGGGGCACAGTGGCAGAACTTGGGGCACAGTGGCAGCACTTGGGGCACAGTGGCAGCACTTGGGGCACAGTGGCAGCGTTTGATGGGCACAGTGGCAGCGTTTGATGGGCACAGTGGCAGCGTTTGATGGGCACAGTGGCAGCGTTTAATGGGCACAGTGGCAGCGTTTGATGGCACAGTGAGGCTGTTTGTTTGCGCCCCCCCAAAAATTTTGAGCACCAGCCGCCACTGCTCAGATCAACCCAAATTTCTGCACCTTCACACCTAATTTCAGACCCGATTCCTGCACCTCCACACCTTAGATCAGACCCAAACATCTACATCTCCAAACCTCAATTCAGACCTGATTCCTGCACCTTCACACCTCAGATCAGACCCAATCAGTGGCGGCTGGTGGTAATCCCCACAGACCCCCCCACCCGGTCCAGTTGGTCGGTCAAATCTGGAGCACTTACCCCATCTATGGCGGGAATCACAGGCGGCGGGCATCATGGACGGCTTCCATTTCCCATGCTCACCTCTGTGGGCATCATGGGCGGTGGGCATCACAGGCGGTTTCCTCTTCCCATGCTCTCCTCCATGGGCACCATGGGTGGCGGGCATCACGGGCAGCTTCCCCTTCTCCTGCTCAGTGACTTCCGTCTCCTCCCTCCTCCTCGGCGGCCAATCAGAACCCAAACTTTGGATCAGGTAATTATTGAAGTGTGTACAGTCACCATAAAATTGCCACTTTTTCAGAACAGGATGTGGGGTGTAGAAATCAAAGGTTATGTGTCAGGTACACTGTCTAGTAACAAATAATGCCAGGGGCAAGAAATCACTAAAGTTTGGTCATTTTACTAAAATAAAATGCATAAATTAATATTTAATGTTATAACAGCTCCACGTGAGATCAGGAACTTTTTTTTTCCCCCAATAGACCTCGGATGTCCTCAGAAGATGGAAACTTAATGTTTTCAGTAAGCCAGGCAAAATGTATTGAATTCAAGACTGGCTCATATGGGAAAATCAAAGTTAATGATGATGACCTGTCTGATCTGCTGATTCAGGTAAGCAGCCACCTATGAATGTCATCAGTAATAAGAATGAGGCTGCACCGTGCTGAAATCATCTTATTCTCTATTTCAGATACACAAAAACAGAGAAGAAATTTCTGTATTAAAGGCAAATGTTATTGGATACAACCAGAGTGTTTCTAACCAGCTTGCTCAGCTCAGTACAAAGGTAATGCTTTACTTATTCCTGTATGCAGTTAGCATGCTAAAGGGAAGCTGTCACCTAAACACATGAGATGGAAGCTGTAATTCTTCCCTGTGACTGGACAGTGAAAGGAAAAGCAGCACACTGATGTGTTCATCTCACCGTCACTCTGCTATCTCCTATTCTTGTGCTGCTTCTCCCACACCAGTCAAAGCTCTGCTGTACAGACTGAAAGAAGATGATACCAAGTAAAATTAAGTACCGTACTTACACTGCTTGCATTAAAATACATTTACATTAACCCCCTTCTTGGATAGCCCCGGATTCTCTTTAATACAGGCAGTCCCTGGGTTACAAACAAGGTTCTGTAACGCAGATCAACCGCCTGTTTTTACCGTCCTTTTACCGCTCACATGAAAGAAGCCTAAATGTAATAAACTAAACCACCCTATCCGCTCTTCCTTGCTGTAAGAAGACAGAAAAGATCACCACTCACATACTCAAGTCTGTTCAGGGTCACTAAGTTGAGCCAGGAAGAAACTTACCCCCATTGTAGGATGAATAACAAAGATCGCTCGCACACTGAAAATGTTGTTATTTTCATAAAACTTTATTGTTTGAGACAAGCACACTGGAAGCTCCGCCTGGGACCTCCCCTTTCAGCTACTGCCCCTCCTTAGCTAGGATGCTGTTGGCTCTGAAGGCGATAGCGTCATAGCAACAGAGCATCAGGCCCATCACTACTGGCTAGGTTGATGTCATTACCAAAATGTGAATTTGGCCATTTGTCAGCCAGCATCCGCCCCTTTGTTTACTTCAGCTGTCACCCAGGGAATCTTCGTTGGCGTCCTAGAAACCCATTGAGCCCTGTCATATTAATGAACTCTGAGTACTGGCATCTCTCTGTACCCCAACTCAAAGCTGGCCTTATTTACCATCCGTTTGCTTATCTGTGAACTGGCATTCATTTTTTTCTTTTTAAAGCAGAGTTCCACCCTAAAGTGGAACTTCCGCTTATCGGATTCCTCCCCCCCCCCCCCCCCCTCCGGTGCCACAATTGGCACCTTTCAGGGGAGAGGGGGGTGCAGATACCTGTATAATACAGGTATCTGCACCCACTTCCGGGACGAGATATCCGGAGCTGTCCCGCCCATATCCGCAGATGCCCCGTTGTGTCTTGGGAAACACAGTTCCCAGGACACAACAAGGACCAATAGAGACGTTCAGCGCGACTCGCGCATGCGCAGTAGGGAACCGGGCAGTGAAGCTGTTGCGTCTTCACTTCCTGATTCCCTGACAGAGGATGGCGGCGGGGCAGCCGAGAGACGAGCGGTCGCTCATCACATTCTGCCGACACCGCTGGAACCTGGAACAGGTAAGTGTCCATTTATTAAAAGTCAGCAGCTGCAGTATTTGTAGCTGCTGACTTTTAATATTTTTGGTGCGGGTGGAGCTCCGCTTTAATCTATCTCAGCCATAGCAACAGATTTTAATGCCGCGTACATACGGTCGGAATTTCCGACAACAAATGTTCGATGTGAGCTTGTTGTCGGAAAATCCAACCATGTGTAGGCTCCATCGGACATTTGCTGTCGGAATTTCCGACAACAAATGTTTGAGAGCTGGTTCTCGAATTTTCCGACAACAAAACTTGTTGTTGGAAATTCCGATCGCGTGTACACAATTCCGACGCACAAAATTCCACGCATGCTCGGAATCAAGCAGAAGAGCCGCACTGGCTATTGAACTTTATCTCGGCTCATCGTACGTCTTGTTCTTCACCGCATTCTTGACATTCGGAATTTTCTAACATTTATGTATGCAAGACAAGTTTGAGCCAACATCCGTCGGAAAAAAATCCACGGTTTTGTTGTCGGAATGTCCGATCGTGTGTACGCGGCATAAGAGTTGCAATAATAATAACTACCTGATTCTGGTACATGTGTTGGTACTGGTTTCCGAAACTGGTACAAAGCTGAGGCCATGGCCATGTTAAAGGGACCATCCTGCCAGAAACGTGTGTTCTTATCACTTTATTGAATTCCCCTGTATGTCTCCAATAGAGAGACTTTCACTCTCTTTCTGTACAGATGATGGCATAGTTTGCTACTGTAGTTTCATAGCAACATCTCTCCAACAAGGACACAGACATCATTAAACACCTGAAAGAGACCCAAACAGTTCCCCTATCCACTAAAAAAGGTGCTATTGCTAATTCCAAATTGTAGGGATTGTCCCGCACTTCCTGTTCTGGTGACCACACACAGGAAGTTAGGGCGAATCTCACATAGACTGCTAAGAAAAAGAGAGATCCTATTCCTTCCATGCTTTACCCACACTAAAGAATGGCTGCAGTTACAGATACCTACAAAAGACTGAGACATGGCGTCATTCATAGGTGCAGGTGTCTTGCCGAGTTGGTTCCCCTGGCGGCTTGGTTCCTCTCTGTACTGCGCATGCGCAGTACAAATGGCTAGGCATCTTCCGGAAATTGCCGAACCGAAACAGATGCGAGTGAAGTGTACACCGCACAGCTGATTTTGTTTCTTTGAAAAAAAAAAAAAAGTTCAAAAAAATACACTCCTAATTGAAAGGAAAAACCCCACATTTAGCGCTCTAAAAACACGTTTTCTATTACTCTCCTCTATAGCCAGAGCTAAACGATTTATTTTAATTTTGCCTTTGCCCCTTGCTTACAGTAATAGACCCGCCCCTTAGACTGAGACTCCCCTTGCAGTGTAGCGCCAGCATCGGTAGCGTGCGGCATCGTCTTGTACACCGACTGCGCATGCGCGGTCTACACTTCACTCCCAGCTGTTTAGCTTCGGCAATGTTCGGAAATTACGCTGCGCATGCGCAGTACAGATCTGCACTCATCCGCTGAGGGGAACCATCTCGGCAGAACACAGGCAGTTGAGCCATGGTTTTACTGCCCTTCGGCTGCCCACCTGTCCATGGCTGTAGCTGCAGCAGAAATTAAACAGCATGTCACTTTCGGCAGCCAAACATAACCAATGCAAGTCTATGGGGGCCACACCGGAACCACATGCAATGCATGTGTCAGTTTTGTGGTAGTTTGGCAAATACAGGGTTAAATCAGGTGGTGAGGAGGCGACATATCACCTCCTCTCCAGCTGTCAAATGCTCTCTGAAAAGTGATCCATCGCAGGGTGGTCTTCAGAGGGTGTGAAGAAGGCCTTACAGGGATACTTCTAAATGTTTACATTGTTATGAATGACGACTGGCAAAGAAATTCATGATTTTAATTCATTTTATGGTGGGGTTATCTTATGTTTCTAGTTGTCCGAAATTGAAAACAGAGTTCAAGTTTTGCAGGAGGTAAGCTTTTTTTGTTATTTATATATTTTCTGTATTTCTTTAGATAGCCTTGACATAATACGCCATGGGGTTTATTTACTAAAGGCAAATAGCCTGGGCACTTTGTAAGTACAGTTGCACTCATTTTCCCCAGAGCTTAATGAATGTGGTGACACTTCAGTTCATAAAGAATGCCCAATCAAGAGCAAGGAAAATTAAAAAATATATCATTTTTGCTTGCACGTGATTGGATGACGGAAACCAGCAGAGCTTCATCACATTCGCTAAGCTCTGTGGAAAATGAGCGCAACTACACTTGTAAAGTGCCCAGTCTATTTGCCTTTAGTAATTCCACCCCAATGTATTAACAGTTAGGCCCCTTTCACACTGGGGCAGTTTTCAGGCGGTAAAGCGCTAAAAATAGCGCCTGTACACCGCCTGAAAAAAACGGTGTATTCACCGTTCCTTTACCGCTCCTACCCATTGATTTCAATGGGACACCGCGGTCATACCGCCGCAAAGCACCGCTACGGCGGCGCTTTGCGGGGGATTTTAACCGTTTTTCGCCCGCTCGCGGGGGGAAAAGCCGCCCCGCGAGCGGCCGAATACCGTGGCTAAAACAACGGTAAAGCAGCGCTAAATATAGCGCTGCTTTACCGTCACCGCGGCTCCCGCCCCAGTGTGAAAGGGGCCTTAGGCCCCCTTCCCATCACTCACCAAAGGAGCTCACAATCTCTACCTCATTGATGCCCCTTTCACAATTGTGAGACTCATCCTGCGACTTGGGACTGCAAAGTCGCATAACAATGATTTCCAATGAGAACCGTTCATATCTGTGCGACTTCAAGTCGCAGCGACTTCAAATTAATCTCTGCACTACTTTGGTCCGACTTTGATGCGACTTAAGGGCCATAGACCTCAAGATTACACAGGCATTGCTTCAAGTCGCGTCAAGGCCGCGGCAAAATCGCACGACTTTAAAAGAGCCTCATACATACAGCAAGGACAATTTTGTGAGGAAACCAATTAGCCTACTGTGACATGTTTGTGATTGGTAACTTATGCAAACACAGGAAGAACATGCAAACTCCATGCAGACAGTGTCCTAGGTGGGGTTCAAACCCAGAACTGAATGATGTACATGTATTGCTTTTATATGCACTTATTTCTGGTATTTTCAATGTTTTATGCCTCACATTTATGGCATTGTTGAGACATACTAAAAGATACCCAACTTTAAAAAAAGTACAGAAAAAAATCAAGCCGTTTAAGGCTTGATTCACACTAATGCGTTTTTTGATGCAGGGAAATTTTTTAACATGGGTTCCTATGGAACATGTTTACATCAATGCATTGTTGTGCCTCTGCGTTTTTGGAAAGGGTCAGGGACTTTTTTTCATGTAAAATGCAGCGTTTTGCATGTAATAAAAGTCAATGGACCCGCATCCAAAACGCAAGTACCGCATTTTTTATCGTGTTTTTACCGCAATTTGCGTTTTTTTTTTTTACACTGTATATAGCTGGTTGTAAAAAAAAAAAAAAAACGCGGCAAAATCGTGGTAAAAATGCATGTCCAAAAACGCGGCAAGCACTGCAAAAACGCTCAAAAGCAACACGCATAGATGTGAATCGAGCGTTAATGCTTATTGGCAGTGTTTTTCCTTTCCATAAATAATTTTTTCACTTGCAGTGTGCCTTTGAACTTGCTAGAAAATTTGACTTCTTTAGGAAAACTCGATTACACCCTTTTCCCACCACAGCCCACTGCTCTTCTTGGAGTGTCTAGTTACTGTCTGTGCTGGCCCAGCTCCTCCACCCCTCTCCGCACCTCTCTATATAACCTTTTATGTAGCTGACAGGGGAGGAGCTAAGAGGAATACTAAAGAAGTTCACTTGAGTGACAGTTTGGAGTCTGCTGGGGCTGCTGACAGGGCCGCTGATAGGCCAGTACAACTGGCCCTGTTGTACTGGGCCCAGCCAGCAGGGGGGCCCGGGCAAGCTGAACAGATAAATAATGAATGTAAAAAAAAAAAAAAAAACTTCAGACATGGCCGATCAGAGTCCGTCCGACTCAACTATGCCTATCACTTGTAGACAAACCTGCACTTTGTTTCAAGACAGGGTCTGGGGAGGAGCCAGGGGTGGGGCTGAAGGAGCGACCAGGGGCGGGACCAGGGGTGCAGCTTAAGGGGGCCCCGTCAGGTAGGCTGTACAGGGTCCCATGATTTCTATCAGCGGCCCTGGCTGCTGATGACGGTGCCCAGCTGCAGTCTCAGGACTTTTCAATGTCTATTTAGAGTGGTAGTAAACAGCGCTTGGACACTTGTACCTACAGGTGAGCCTATAGTAAGGCTTATCTGTAAATACAAGGAATATGCCCTAAACGTGCACTGCTTAGAAGATATTCACTGTCTCTGCAGCCGGTGACGTCACTGGTGCATGCGCTCTGAAGTTACAGGATACTTATGCCGTTCCTTCAGAGCTCTGCACCACGGCCGTGACTCTCTTGCACATGCGCGTGGGAGTGACATCATCACGGCTCAGCCATTCAAACGGCTGGAGCCCACAAACCAGAAGGTAGACTGGGTGAAGATGGAAGTCATGTTAGCAGTGACAGCCCGCTGCTGGAGGGCTTTGGTTTTAGATAAATCTTTTATAATGTGCTAGTATGAGATTAATGCTAGTGCATTATGACATTGTCTTGCAGGGAGATGTTTTTTTTTGCCAGCCTTTACTACCACTTTAAGGCTGGGTAAACACTATGTGTGGCGCGGGGCACAGCAGGGGGTTCGGTGTGTCCCCGTTCACTGTTTCAGATCCAAATTTTTGCCCTTAGCCAAAGACGCACAGGGACTCTTTTGCTGTGCACTCCACAGCCACCCTGGAGATATGTGAACGGCTCCATTGAGAGACAGTCACACTCTCCTGTCATTCAAATTGGATGCGGGGAAACCAATTGGCATAAGTGTGAACCCAGCCTAAAAGAGGATTTTACAGCTTAGTAATACACACTATATTAACAAAAGTATTGGGACGCCTGCCTTTACACGCACATTAACTTTTATGGCATCCCAGTCTTAAGCCCCATACACACGGTCGGACAATCCGCGGACCAGGTCGGTCGGATCCTGTCCGTCATACTTTGTCTGATGTTGGTTTTGCGTACACACGGTCGGACAAAGTTGTCGGAAAATCCGATCATTCTGAACGTGGTGACGTTTGTTGCCTACGACGGGACTACGTAGAGGCTAGTAGCCAATAGCTTTGGTCTTGTAATGTGATGTGAGCATGCGTAGCACTTTGTCCGGTCGGACAACCGTACACACGATCGGATTTGGTGTGATCGGACCGTGTTGTCGGCAAATCTTTCCAGCAGGAGATAAGACTTTGTCCGTCGGACAATCCGACGTACACTGTCCGATGGTGCCTACACACGGTCTGATTTTTCAACAACATTTTCCGATCGGACAGAATCCATGAAAAAGTCCGACCGTGTGTATGGGGCTTTAGTCTGTAGGGTTCAATATTGAGTGCCCACCCTTTGCAGCTATAACAGCTTCAACTCTCCTGGGATGGCTGTCCACAAGGTTTAGGAGTGTGTTTATAGGAATGTTTGACCACTCTTCCAGAAACACGGTGGTGTCTGGAGGTTCCTGGACCAGGACTCCAGGAAGCATCAGACACCACCGGCGAGATACTCTCGAGTGCCACACCGCCACTACTCTTAGATTGGCGCTTGTGCATTCTCCCCAGGGGTGGAGGGACTTGACTATTGCTGACTTTTCTCCCTACTAAGCCCTGAGGGCTCCCATTGGGCCCAGTGCGTATGCGCCAATTCTCTATATGTGTTGCAATGTTCCTCCACCCCAAACTCGCTCATCCATGTCTTTATGGACATTGTTTGTGCAAATGTCCAAATCATTTGGTGGAGGGGTGTGGGGTTGTTTTTTAGGGGTTGGTCTTAGGCCCCTTAGTTGCAGTGAAGGGAACTCTTAAGATGTCAGCATACCAAGACATTTTCGACAATTTCACACTTCCAATTTTGTAGGAACAGTTTGAGGATGGCCACTTCCTGTTCCAACATGACTGCACACCAGTGCACAAACAAGGCCCATAAAGACTTGGATGAGTGAGTTTTGGGTGGAGGAACTTGACTGGCCTGCACAGAGTCCCGAGCTCAACCCGATAGAACGCCTTTGGGGTGAATTAGAGCAGAGACCGCAAGCCAGGCCTTCTCCTCCAACATGGTCAAACATTCCCATAGACACACTCCTAAACCTTGTGGACAGCCTTCCCAGAAGAGTTGAATCTGTTATAGCTGCAAAGGGTGGGCCAATTCATTTTTAAACCCTACGGAAGAAGACTGGGATGCCATTAAAGTTCATGTGCGTGTAAAGGCAGGCGTCCCAATACTTTTGGGACTCCTGTACATAAAATATGTTACATGTACATATAATCTTATGGGAAGATTGTTGATGATATGAATAGTCTGATGTCCGTGTCTCTGGAAGCATAGATTTCATGTGTTTGCTGTTGTGCATACACATTATACAGTATATGCTAAATGCAAATGTGTTCGTTTCATTTCTGAATATTTTTTATTTTTTTTTCCAATAACAGACTATCAACCGAAAGTTGTGCAATAGTAACCCATGTCATAATTCAGGGACGTGTCTGAACCTTCTGGATTCCTTCTTTTGTTCGTGCCCCGATAACTGGCAGGTATGGAGGCGATTACTATTCCCCTATGTACTGTCACAATGTTACGTGTCTGAAGTGCCATCATGGGCTGATTTTCAAAAACTAGAAGAATATTTAAAGAACTGCCCAGGACAGCCTTTATCAAACTTTTCACCACCGAGGGACTCTTGACATAATTTTCAGTTCTCGAGAAAGCCCTGCTCAAATCAGTTCTTCCCACTGGCCACCAATGTGAGTGCCACCCCTCAATGAATTGATTTAACCACTTGCCTACCAGGCACGAACACCTACTTCCTGACCAAGCCATTTTTCAGCTTTCAGCGCTGTCGCATTTTGAATGACAATTGCGCGGTCATGCAAATTACATTTTTATAATTTTTTCCCCATAAATAGAGCTTTATTTTGGTGGTATTTGATCACCTCTGCGGTTTTTATTTCTTGCGCTATAAACAAAAGAAGAGGGACAAGTTTGAAAAAACATAATATTTTTTACTTTTTATTATAATAAATATCCAATTTTTTTATTTTTTTTTTTAACAAATTTTTTCCTCAGTTTAGGCCGATACGTATTCTTCTACATATTTTTGGTAAAAAAAAAATCGCAATAAGCGTATATTGATTGGTTTGCGCAAAAGTTATAGCGTCTACAAAATAGGGGATAGATTTATGACATTTTTATTATTATTTTTTTTACTAATAATGGCGGCCATCTGCGATTTTTATCGTGACTGCGACATTGCGGCGGACATATCGGACACTTTTGACACATTTTTGGGACCATTCACATTTATACAGCGATCCGTGCTATAAAAACGCATTGATTACTGTATAAATGTGACTGGCAGGGAAGGGGTTAACACTAGGGGGCGCTGCAGGGGTTAATATGTTCCCTATCTTAGTGATTCTAACTGTGGGGGGAGGGGACTGACTGGGGGAGGGGACCGATCGGTGTCCCTATGTACAAGGGACACACCATCGGTCTCCTCTCCAGTGACAGGACGTGGATCTGTGTCACAAAAAGCATGTGCACTGCTAAACCCTAGCGTAACATAGGCATGCCTCCATCCCTGTTTATATCAAACGAGAAAAGAAAAGGGGGTGCTTATTGGGACTTTAGATGAGGCATGGATATGTATTAAAAAATGGTTTAGGATACCTAGAAATAAAATTCGATGTCTCGAGCCCTATAAGGGAAAATCTGTGTAGCAAAAGGTTGCTGGTAAGACAGATGTGTTCAATTGAACTGGTAAATAATTAAATAATGTAGCATAATATATGGTACATAAATGCATGCAAGGCATCGCATGAGTAACGATTAATAGTCAAAATGGTAGTTGTTGATGTTTATTATAAAAGAAACATAATTGGTACAGACAATCACGAGTAAACAATGATTGAATGGATACACAGATCAGATGGACATGGTTATCCTAAGGAGAGAAATATTAGGGATAGACTGGGCTTGTCATCCCTAGGTGGGAACTAAAGTGTTAAAAATTAATTGTTTGTTTAGTTAATTGTCACATTCCCTAAAAGGAAGAGGGGAGATCCGTGTATCCACAAAAAATTGTTGAGTCAATCCAATACATCAAAAACATTAATATTTAATGTGTCATAATATATGACACAGTAGATCATGCATAACATAGCATAAACAGGTAAAAACAATCATATTGACATATAAGGATGTATATTTGGAAAGGCAATAGTTGGTACAAATGGATACAAGGAACAAGTGAATAGAAGTTATCCTGAAATAAACTGGTGGTTTTGTTAAATATTGTACAATTGGGGTAAACTTGTCTTGGCATCCCTGAGTATGAACTCTACGCGTTTCATGGCGTTTAAAGCCAATCATCAGGAGTGGAATGCATCAATAATGGCTACAGAAAAAAAAGGAAAGTAATAAGTAAGTCAGTGTAGTCTCCAATAATTTTGTGCTCTCTGAAAGAGAGCGAGTTTGAAAAGGTATGTATGTTTTACCTATGGCATCACCCGTATCAGTAGCCCAATAACCCCAAACTGGGAACAGGACGGTGGCCCTGGAGATAGTCTCTCATCCGGGGTTGGGGCGGGGACACAGCCCCCCACCACCAAAGGGTTCCCCCTATGGAGGCGTGGTAACCGGGGACAGGATCCAAGGAAGAACCGAAATAGCCACAACACATAGGTGGAGTGCGAGGTTTGTGTGTGGAAACCATGACTCCAGGTGTCTAAAATAGTGAAAAAAAATTTTTTTATTAAGAAAATTATATGTTGAAAATAAGTGAGGAAAAGAAAAAAAAAAAAAAAAAAAAAAAAAAAAAAAAAAAAAAAGGGGAAGGAGGGGGGAAGAATGGTGTGTGAGATTAAAAGTGAGTGAATGGAATGCGTATGTGTAACTTAAAAAGCCTAGATTTAGACTTAATATTTGTGAAGTATCTGAGTGAAAAAATAAAAATAGAGCTGAGTGAGATACTGGGTAAGTACCCAGAATTGCCACCACATCATAATGATTCATTATGATGCTGGATGTGTGGGGTATTGTAGTGGTGTAGTGTAATAAGAAAATAAATTGAATGAGTGCTGTGATGTGAAAAACAGAAAAATGAATAAAATGAAATAGGAAAAAAGCGCAAAAAGAAACCCTAATTACCTTGGAGTGTGTAACATGGTCCACAGAACCTTCCCTCCTGGTGGAATGTGTGGAGTGAGCTAGTCGGCTCAGCCGAACCCATTTATCCCCAGTTTAGTGTGTGTGTCACCGCCGACGTCATGCGTACCTAGTGAGCCAAGTGGTTGGACGGGGCAGATCCCCGCCCTGGTCATTAAGACCTCGGCGGGAAAATCACCCCCTCCTCCAGGCCACGAGGGATGGAAAAGCACTAGCTCAAAACGGCGCCAGGGAGGCGTCACGCATATGGCGTGCTGAGTATGACGTCGATGCGCCAAGGTCCGGCCCCGCCCAGACTCCCCTGAATGGGGATGGGTGGCGGAGAGGGAACTGGGCGCATCGCAACCCCGGAGAAAGAGAGCAACAGCTGGGCCAATCATCCAGTGGTGGGCGGGGCAAACCAGAGAGAAAAGGAAATAGGGTCAATGAAATGACCAACATATCAAAGGCAAAAAGACATGGAGACGGACCTATATTAGCCTGTTGTCTGAAAGAGAGATAATATTCAAGAGCCAAATTACTGAGAAAATTAGGTTGTATGGGGAAAGATGCCAACATGTCAATTGGCTCAATTGTCTAGAAACTAAGAGCAATATGTAGGATTAAGTTATTGGGTGTAGCAGGTCACAAGAACGGGGGCAAAGCGGGTGTCTTCCACCCTAATTTATATCACAAAAAGCATGTGCACTGCTAAACCCTAGCGTAACATAGGCATGCCTCCATCCCTGTTTATATCAAACGAGAAAAGAAAAGGGGGTGCTTATTGGGACTTTAGATGAGGCATGGATATGTATTAAAAAATGGTTTAGGATACCTAGAAATAAAATTCGATGTCTCGAGCCCTATAAGGGAAAATCTGTGTAGCAAAAGGTTGCTGGTAAGACAGATGTGTTCAATTGAACTGGTAAATAATTAAATAATGTAGCATAATATATGGTACATAAATGCATGCAAGGCATCGCATGAGTAACGATTAATAGTCAAAATGGTAGTTGTTGATGTTTATTATAAAAGAAACATAATTGGTACAGACAATCACGAGTAAACAATGATTGAATGGATACACAGATCAGATGGACATGGTTATCCTAAGGAGAGAAATATTAGGGATAGACTGGGCTTGTCATCCCTAGGTGGGAACTAAAGTGTTAAAAATTAATTGTTTGTTTAGTTAATTGTCACATTCCCTAAAAGGAAGAGGGGAGATCCGTGTATCCACAAAAAATTGTTGAGTCAATCCAATACATCAAAAACATTAATATTTAATGTGTCATAATATATGACACAGTAGATCATGCATAACATAGCATAAACAGGTAAAAACAATCATATTGACATATAAGGATGTATATTTGGAAAGGCAATAGTTGGTACAAATGGATACAAGGAACAAGTGAATAGAAGTTATCCTGAAATAAACTGGTGGTTTTGTTAAATATTGTACAATTGGGGTAAACTTGTCTTGGCATCCCTGAGTATGAACTCTACGCGTTTCATGGCGTTTAAAGCCAATCATCAGGAGTGGAATGCATCAATAATGGCTACAGAAAAAAAAGGAAAGTAATAAGTAAGTCAGTGTAGTCTCCAATAATTTTGTGCTCTCTGAAAGAGAGCGAGTTTGAAAAGGTATGTATGTTTTACCTATGGCATCACCCGTATCAGTAGCCCAATAACCCCAAACTGGGAACAGGACGGTGGCCCTGGAGATAGTCTCTCATCCGGGGTTGGGGCGGGGACACAGCCCCCCCACCACCAAAGGGTTCCCCCTATGGAGGCGTGGTAACCGGGGACAGGATCCAAGGAAGAACCGAAATAGCCACAACACATAGGTGGAGTGCGAGGTTTGTGTGTGGAAACCATGACTCCAGGTGTCTAAAATAGTGAAAAAAATTTATTAAGAAAATTATATGTTGAAAATAAGTGAGGAAAAGAAAAAAAAAAAAAAAAAAAAAAAAAAAAAAGGGGAAGGAGGGGGGAAGAATGGTGTGTGAGATTAAAAGTGAGTGAATGGAATGCGTATGTGTAACTTAAAAAGCCTAGATTTAGACTTAATATTTGTGAAGTATCTGAGTGAAAAAATAAAAATAGAGCTGAGTGAGATACTGGGTAAGTACCCAGAATTGCCACCACATCATAATGATTCATTATGATGCTGGATGTGTGGGGTATTGTAGTGGTGTAGTGTAATAAGAAAATAAATTGAATGAGTGCTGTGATGTGAAAAACAGAAAAATGAATAAAATGAAATAGGAAAAAAGCGCAAAAAGAAACCCTAATTACCTTGGAGTGTGTAACATGGTCCACAGAACCTTCCCTCCTGGTGGAATGTGTGGAGTGAGCTAGTCGGCTCAGCCGAACCCATTTATCCCCAGTTTAGTGTGTGTGTCACCGCCGACGTCATGCGTACCTAGTGAGCCAAGTGGTTGGACGGGGCAGATCCCCGCCCTGGTCATTAAGACCTCGGCGGGAAAATCACCCCCTCCTCCAGGCCACGAGGGATGGAAAAGCACTAGCTCAAAACGGCGCCAGGGAGGCGTCACGCATATGGCGTGCTGAGTATGACGTCGATGCGCCAAGGTCCGGCCCCGCCCAGACTCCCCTGAATGGGGATGGGTGGCGGAGAGGGAACTGGGCGCATCGCAACCCCGGAGAAAGAACAACATATAATTTTCTTAATAAATTTTTTTCACTATTTTAGACACCTGGAGTCATGGTTTCCACACACAAACCTCGCACTCCACCTATGTGTTGTGGCTATTTCGGTTCTTCCTTGGATCCTGTCCCCGGTTACCACGCCTCCATAGGGGGAACCCTTTGGTGGTGGGGGGGCTGTGTCCCCGCCCCAACCCCGGATGAGAGACTATCTCCAGGGCCACCGTCCTGTTCCCAGTTTGGGGTTATTGGGCTACTGATACGGGTGATGCCATAGGTAAAACATACATACCTTTTCAAACTCGCTCTCTTTCAGAGAGCACAAAATTATTGGAGACTACACTGACTTACTTATTACTTTCCTTTTTTTTCTGTAGCCATTATTGATGCATTCCACTCCTGATGATTGGCTTTAAACGCCATGAAACGCGTAGAGTTCATACTCAGGGATGCCAAGACAAGTTTACCCCAATTGTACAATATTTAACAAAACCACCAGTTTATTTCAGGATAACTTCTATTCACTTGTTCCTTGTATCCATTTGTACCAACTATTGCCTTTCCAAATATACATCCTTATATGTCAATATGATTGTTTTTACCTGTTTATGCTATGTTATGCATGATCTACTGTGTCATATATTATGACACATTAAATATTAATGTTTTTGATGTATTGGATTGACTCAACAATTTTTTGTGGATACACGGATCTCCCCTCTTCCTTTTAGGGAATGTGACAATTAACTAAACAAACAATTAATTTTTAACACTTTAGTTCCCACCTAGGGATGACAAGCCCAGTCTATCCCTAATATTTCTCTCCTTAGGATAACCATGTCCATCTGATCTGTGTATCCATTCAATCATTGTTTACTCGTGATTGTCTGTACCAATTATGTTTCTTTTATAATAAACATCAACAACTACCATTTTGACTATTAATCGTTACTCATGCGATGCCTTGCATGCATTTATGTACCATATATTATGCTACATTATTTAATTATTTACCAGTTCAATTGAACACATCTGTCTTACCAGCAACCTTTTGCTACACAGATTTTCCCTTATAGGGCTCGAGACATCGAATTTTATTTCTAGGTATCCTAAACCATTTTTTAATACATATCCATGCCTCATCTAAAGTCCCAATAAGCACCCCCTTTTCTTTTGACGTGGATCTGTGTGTTTACATACACAGATCCACGTCCTGCTCAATTACTGGGCAATCGCGGGTGCTCGGCGGACATCGCAGCCGCCGGGCACGTGCATCGGCTCCCCAGCGACGCGGCGGGCACGCGCGCGCGCCTCCCACGGCGTGCGCGCCCCCTAGTGGCCAAAATGGTAGCGCCATCATATGGCGGCGACCCGCCACAAGAGCCACAAGAGCCACACCGCTTCGCCGTCTTTTGACAGTGGGCGGTCGGCTAGAGGTTAAGCAGGAGTTTGTTGAGAACTGAAAATTATGTCAGGGGTTCCACAGTGGTAAAAAGGTTAAGTACTCATGCAAATGCTTAGTATCGGCACAGATACCGGTATCGGTGACATCTAAAAAGATGTAATGAAGCTGGATCTGCCATGTGGTGTTGGTCCTTGGATATAAAGATAAGGGGGAACCCATGTGGTCGTGCAGAAAGCGAACAATTTGTTCCCACTAAGTTTGTTCAATGGGGCAGGACCACATGAGGTGATAAAAAGTGCCTACTTGTGCTGTGCATAGGGGATAGAGAGGGCTATGTGAAGGTTTATGATGGGATATCCGGACAGAAATCAGGTAAGTCTTGTGTAATATGTACAGAGACTTGAAAAAGTATTCATACCCCTTGAAATTTTCCACATTTTGTCATATTACAACCACACATAATTGCGAAGTGGAAGGAAAATGATAAATGGTTTTCAACATTTTTTACAAATAAATATGTGAAAAGTGTGGCGTATATTTGTATTCAGCCCCCCTGAGCCAATACTTTGTAGAACCACCTATCGCTGCAATTACAGCTGCAAGTCTTTTAGGGGGTGTCTCTACCAGCTTTGCACACCTGGAGAGTGATATTTTTGCCCATTCTTCTTTGCAAAATAGCTCAAGCTCTGTCAGATTGGATGGAGAGCGTCTGTGAACATCAATTTTAAAATCTTGCCACATATTCTCAATTGGATTTAGGTCTGGACTTTGACTGGGCCATTCTAACACATGGTTATGCTTTGATCTAAACCATTCCATTCTAGCACTGGCTGAATGTTTAAGGTTGTTGTCCTGCTGGAAGGTGAACCTCCGCCCCAGTCTCAAGTCTTTTTGCAGACTCAAACAGGTTTTCTTCTAAGATTGCCCTAGATTTGGCTCCATCCATCTTCCCATCAACTCTGACCAGCTTCCCTCTCCCTGCTGAAGAAAAGCATCCCCACAACATGATGCTGCCACCACCATGTTTCACAGTGGGGATGGTGTGTTCAGGGAGAGTGTTAGTTTTCCACCACACATAGCGTTTCGCTTTTAGGCTAAAAAGTTAAATTTTGGTCTCATCTTACCAGAGCACCTTCTTCCAAATGTTTGCTGTGTCCCCCACATGGCTTCTCGCAAGCTGCAAACGGGACTTTTTATGAATTTCTTTCAACAATAGAGTGCACAACTAATAGTTGTCCTGTGGACAGATTCTCCCACCTGAGCTGTGGATCTCTGCAGCTCCTCCAGAGTTACCATGGGCCTCTTGTCTGCTTCTCTGATTAATGTTCTCCTTGCCGGCCTGTCAGTTTAGGTGAACGGCCATGTCTTGGTAGGTTTGCAGTTGTGCCATACTCTTTCCATTTTCGGATGATGGATTAAACAGTGCTCCGTGAGATGTTTCAAAACTTGGGAAATATTTTTATAACCTAATCCTGCTTTAAACTTCTCCAGAACTTTATCTCTGACCTGTTTTGGTGTGTTCCTTGGCATTCATGATGCTGTTTGTTCACTAAGGTTCTCTAACAAACCTCTGAGGGCTTCACAGAAAAGCTGTATTTATACTGAGATTAAATTACACACAGGTGGACTCTATTTATTTACTAATTAGGGGACTTCTGAAGGCAATTGGTTCCACTAGATTTTACTTGGGGGTATCAGAGTAAAGGGAGCTGACTACAAATGTACACCACACTTTTCAGATATTTATTTGTAAAACATTTTGAAAACCATTTATCATTTTCCTTCCACTTCACAATTATGTGCCACTTTGTGTTGGTCTATCACATCAAATACCAATAGACTATATTTATGTTTTTGGTTGTAACATGACAAAATGTGGAAAATTTCAAGGGGTATGAATACTTTTTTAATGCACTGTATAGTTGAGTTAAAGGTCAAATACTTTGGGAGACACCAAATTTTCTAGAATTTTCTCCCAGTCTGCATCCTCGATGTCTCCCAAGTCATGTTCCCACTTAGGTTTGACCCGCGGTCTGCTGTTTGATGAAGATCTCATATTTTTGGGGGATTATTTCTAATTCAAAGTGTATGTCAGCAAGAAATACAAACAAAAAAACCTTATGCACTTAACAGACCAAAAGCGAGCAAATATGGGAACGTAATTGTTAGGCTTTACATATTCTTTATGAACAACTGTACTAAATAAATGTAGACAATACAGATGCATTGCTATAACATAGCTAGCATACCCAGCTTATCATTTTACAACTCCTCTTTGGCTTACTTTAGTCTTCTTGACTTGCCTTAGCACAGATTTACTTAAAGTGATATTAAAGTTATACTAAAGTCTCCTTTTTTTTTCTTTAAAAATAACAAACATGTTATACTTACCTGCTCTGTACAATGGTTTTGCACAGGGCAGCGCTGATCCTCCTATTTTCGGGTCCCTCTTCGGTGCTCCTGGCACCTTCCTCCTGTCGAGTGCCCCCAAAGCAAGCAGCTTTCCTTAGGGGCATCCGTGCACATCCCCAGCTATGTGTGATTATTCAGACACAGAGCCGCGGTTCGGCCCGACCCCTCTCTCTCCTCATTGGCTAACTGACCTTGATTGACAGCAGCGGGAGCCAATGGCGCCACTGCTGTGTCTCAGCCAATCTCAGAAGGGAGAGTCGGAGGGACGGCCGAGGAACTCGTGCACATCGCTGGATCGAGATGGGGCTCAGGTAAGTATTTGGGGGGGGGGGGGGTTGAGGGGGGATGCTGCACACTGAAGGTTTTTTATCTTATGCCCATAGAACCACTTTAAACCCAAAAACACAAAATGAATACATGTTGCAGATTACCAGTCCTTAGATGTGATGGTTGCATTACTTTTCTTTTTCTTTACTTTTTTTTTTTTACTTTATTTTCACTTGGGGATCCCACCAGTAAATCTGTTATTTTTCAACTTTCTTTGATAGAAATAGCTGTCCAGCAAAAGTGGCAATCAGAGGGTTGAGACAAACAATTTACAACTGACAGGGGTGATTACTAGGCTTGTGCAATTCATTTCGTAACAAATCGAAATTTGGCCGAATTTTGCATCTTTCGGACATTCGGATGCATTCAAATGTCTGAATAAAAAAATAATGAATTTCAACGAATATGAAAGAAATGATAGCGGATATAACGAATTAATTTGACATGATTCGGTAATTCGTTAAAGATCTAATGAAACAAAAGGTCAACTCAAAGTAAATCTTAAGGCCCGTACACACAATCAGACTTTTTGACAACAAACATGCAAATTAGCTGTTTTGGACCAACATCCGACCGTGTGTACGCTCCATCGGATCAACTTTTTCAGTTTTCATCGGACTTTTGTTGGCTGTGTGAACAGACCAAATTTCTGCCAACAAAAGTCCGATGGAGCAAAGTCCGACCGTGTGTACACAAAACCATCAGACTTTTGTACAAAGCACAAACACGCATGCTCAGAACCAATGCAAAAGATCAGACAACAATATAGAAGTTGACCAAAGGTGGCGCTGGAGTATTCGAACGTCCTCTTTTGAAGGGTCGTCAGTACGTTGAAACGTCACTACGTTCATGTTTGTTGCCTAAAAAGTCCGACCGTGTGTATGCAATACCAACTTGGGGCCAACGCCCTTTGTACTAAAATCCACGGGAAAGTTGGTCCGCGGTCCGATCGTGTGTATGAGGCTTTACAGTCCAATCAGCTGATTCATTTTGTGCTGGAGGTTGGATTACTGGCAAATTGCATTCCTGAGAAGTGAGTGAGAGTGAAGTGAGTGAGAAGGGTGTTGTAGTGTATTTGAGCAGCGAAGGAAGAGATATTGTCATTGTGTGTGTTAAAATATTCAATAAACAAACGACTTTCCAAACTACGAATCATTATCACGAATATGGGGTAAAATAATCCTGCGCCAGCACACCGAAACTAACTACCAAAATGCAGCGCACACTAAAGGAAATGTCTGAACCCAAGTGAAATAAAGGAGAGGAAGTAGTGGCGCGCAAAATAAACTAAATATTAAAAGACAGAAGATAACAGGTCATAGACATAAAAAGCCAAAAACAAGCTCTGGGTAAATAATATGGCATAAAACAAGCAAACGTGCATATACTGGTGTGATAAAATCGTATGATAAAAGCAATCCGGATTAAAAGTGCATCATATAAAATCGCATGATGTAGCTAAATAATATTAAATCCAATAGGTAAAATGTGATAAAATATATAAAGGACGTGATACAGATCATAAAACGCATAAATAGTGCATCCAAGAAACTGGGAGTGATGCAAACGGATAAAAACAATATATCATAAAAGTGATATGAAAGATAAGATAATATATAGTGCAAAGGAGCAGGGGAGACTAGAAGAGTCTCATATCAAAGAAAAGAAAAATGGTAACGAATCCGTGTGAACTAAATCAAAAAAAGGGGAACTGGAGTGAAAGAAATGGTGAGTAGCGATTAATAAATCGCAGAATATAAAAGTCCAAATAAAGAGTCCATATGTGGCATATATGCAGGGTGATAATAAAATCTTCTATCCGACAGGTGGCAGGCTATCAGTGCTGAGGTTTCCAATAGTGATCGTGGATAATATATAGATCCTGTGCAGTGTTCTGTATATTTCTCTCGTGGAGTCCTAAAGGGAGTGCGGGTGGCCCCTTACCTTACAGCTGTAAGGTTACAGCAATGTAATCTGGGTCTTTATGGTCAAGGGAGACCGTCCTCTCTGGGATGTCTTTCCGGTTTTCTCAATGATTAGTCCCTTTCAGCTTTCCTCCTTGATCCAGGCAGGGGCAGGTGGGGGGGTTGTTTGGGGGGCTTTTCACCTCAATGTGCACATAAGATAAATAGCCTCATAGTGTAGTATGTAAGGTTTAAAAAAGTATTTTATTACAATTAAAACAAGTAAACAGGAGAAGATGAAGTCACGTGACAAGTGACGAACACGCGTCGGGACACGTGACCTTACCGGAAGTGACGCCGACGAGCTCGAGGCTCGTTTATACCCTGCCTGTGTATTCACTTGCTGAATGTGAGTACCCATTTCTTCTCCTGTTTACTTGTTTTAATTGTAATAAAATACTTTTTTAAACCTTACATACTACACTATGAGGCTATTTATCTTATGTGCACATTGAGGTGAAAAGCCCCCCAAACAACCCCCCCCCCCCACCTGCCCCTGCCTGGATCAAGGAGGAAAGCTGAAAGGGACTAATCATTGAGAAAACCGGAAAGACATCCCAGAGAGGACGGTCTCCCTTGACCATAAAGACCCAGATTACATTGCTGTAACCTTACAGCTGTAAGGTAAGGGGCCACCCGCACTCCCTTTAGGACTCCACGAGAGAAATATACAGAACACTGCACAGGATCTATATATTATCCACGATCACTATTGGAAACCTCAGCACTGATAGCTTGCCACCTGTCGGATAGAAGATTTTATTATCACCCTGCATATATGCCACATATTGACTCTTTATTTGGACTTTTATATTCTGCGATTTATTAATCGCTACTCACCATTTCTTTCACTCCAGTTCCCCTTTTTTTGATTTAGTTCACACGGATTCGTTACCATTTTTCTTTTCTTTGATATGAGACTCTTCTAGTCTCCCCTGCTCCTTTGCACTATATATTATCTTATCTTTCATATCACTTTTATGATATATTGTTTTTATCCGTTTGGATCACTCCCAGTTTCTTGGATGCACTATTTATGCGTTTTATGATCTGTATCACGTCCTTTATATATTTTATCACATTTTACCTATTGGATTTAATATTATTTAGCTACATCATGCGATTTTATATGATGCACTTTTAATCCGGATTGCTTTTATCATACGATTTTATCACACCAGTATATGCACGTTTGCTTGTTTTATGCCATATTATTTACCCAGAGCTTGTTTTTGGCTTTTTATGTCTATGACCTGTTATCTTCTGTCTTTTAATATTTAGTTTATTTTGCGCGCCACTACTTCCTCTCCTTTATTATCACGAATATATACACATACATAAATATCGAATTTCAACGAATACGAACTAAATTATAGCGCATATAACGAATGAATTCGAGATTCCGTATAATGAATATCGACACTCTACGAATAATAACGAATTATCTGAAAATGTATTAACATAACATAACGAATATAACAGAACAAAATTATGTATTTTACGAA
Source organism: Lithobates sylvaticus (assembly GCA_028564925.1). Taxonomy (NCBI): domain Eukaryota; kingdom Metazoa; phylum Chordata; class Amphibia; order Anura; family Ranidae; genus Lithobates; species Lithobates sylvaticus. The sequence goes on from CM053030.1 coordinate 482,507,020, forward strand.
TGACAATGAACCGAAACAAAATTTTCCGTTGTGCACAAGTCTAGTGATTACAATGATCAGCTTTTATTCACTTATGTAAAACCTTTATCCCAAAAGGAAAAAGTGTTAGCTGGAGTTTGGCTTCAATTTGTTAGCCAAGTCTATCTAAATTTGCCAGTCTGACGCTTCCCTTTCTCCAGACCGACAATGCTGCTCTCCAAGGCTCTGTTGGTCCTCCATCCAGAGTGGAGACAACCTAAAGTTTACTCTACATGGATTGTCTTGTTTTTATTTTATCAGCCAGACACCAATAATGGTGCACTTTTCCCCCACTAATTCCAATGATGGGGCACTAGACCTCCCACTGACACCTACTATGGGGGAATATTTCTTCCATTGACACCAATAATGGTGTACTCTTCCTCCCACTAATACCAATGATGGGGCGCTACTCCTCTTCCTGCTGACCACTATGTTTATTCGCCTTGATGTTGGGCGCGGGACATTTTCTACCACCCACTGGCCACAATCCGGCCCCCCTAAGGTCTGAAGGCCAGAAAACTGGCCCTTTGTTTGAAAAGTTTGGAGACCCCTGCTTTAGAGAATGCAATGCTACAGGGACTTTGTTACAAATTTGGTGGGAATGCCCTGTCGTCTAGAAATTTTGGACAAAAATGTATGATATAATTTGCTAAATTTTCGACAAACCTATAATTCTGGATCTTTGGGAAGCCTTACTATATAGACCACATCTGAGCTTTAGAAAATCTGAAAGAAAATTGATCTCTTTTATTTTTTTGGCCACACGACAAACCATTGCGAAAGCTTAGAGAAATTCATCCCTGAATATTAGAGAGGTGAAACAAAGAATTGTGGGCACCATGATTCACAAAAAAAATGACCTCTTCTGCTTGATAACCATTCAAGCTTTTTAAAGTCTGGTCACCATGGCTCGACTATACCAACAAACTTAATATTGATAATTCTTGGCTTTCTCTCTAAATTTATATAGTAGACATGTGCAATTCGTTTCGTTTTTTTTCGTTTTTCGTTAAAATTCTTTATTATTGTTATCGTACGATTGAACGAACGATTTGCTAAAAATTTTAACGAATGTTCGAATCGAACGAATTCGAAAAACAACGAAAATCCGAAATAACTAAATTAGAAACAACGAAACTACGAAAGAAGAAAATCCGAAAAAAAACTAAAACAGGAACAACGAAAATCAAAATGAATGAAAAAATTCGTACATTCGTAACTTTTTTTTTTTTTGTTGAATTGGTAATTTCCGTGTCCCTTACAATGGCGCTGCTTAACGTGCTTCGAATGGATTGAACGAAAAAAATTTGTACATTCGTAACTTTTTTTTTTGTTGTTGAATTGGTAATTTCCGTGTCCCTTACAATGGCGCTGCTTAACGTGCTTCGAATGGATTGAACGAAAAAATTCGTACATTCGTAACTTTTTTTTTTTTTTTTCGATTCGTAATTTTCCGTGTCACTTACAATGGCGCTGCTTAACGTGCTTCGAATGGATTGAACGAAAAAATTCGTACATTCGTAACTTTTTTTTTTTTTTTCGATTCGTAATTTTCCGTGTCACTTACAATGGCGCTGCTTAACGTGCTTCGAATGGATTGAACGAAAAAATTCGTACATTCGTAACTTTTTTTTTTTTCGTCATTTTCCGTGTCTCTTACAATGGCGCTGCTTAACGTGCTTCGAATGGATTGAACGAAATAATTCGTACATTTGTAACTTTTTTTTTTGCGATTTGTAATTTTCCGTGTCTCTTACAATGGCGCTGCTTAACGTGCTTCGAATGGATTGAACGAAATAATTCGTACATTTGTAACTTGTTTTTTTGCGATTCGTAATTTTCCGTGTCTCTTACAATGGCGCTGCTTAACGTGCTTCAAATGGATTGAACGAAAAAATTTGTACATTCGTAACTTTTTTTTTTTATTCGTAATTTTCCGTGTCTCTTAAAATGTAATAATAGCATACACATTACATAAAATTATGAATTATGCTCCGATTAGGAATGTACGAAAACAATGTTACGAAAGTACGAATAAATCAATCTAACGAAAGTACGAATGTAACTAAATCTACGAAAATACGAATGTGTCCGAATTTCGAATAAACGAAAATTAATTAACGGAAAAACGAATCAACGAAAAAATAACTCTTACGAAAATACGAATCGTTACGAATACGAACACCGACGACTTACGAATTTATGAATCGTTACGAATACGAACACCGACGACTTACGAATTTACGAATCGTTACGAATCAACGGAAACAAAAGAAACGAAACGAAAATAAACAAATTTTTCTATTGTGCACATGTCTATTATACAGCTACATTCACAGGAACAAGCTCCACTGAAGGGGCGGAAATTGCACGGGGATCTGTGTTTGGGATGTTATTAGGAATCTATTGACACCCGCAGCAGATCCTATACCCAGGTTTATTTGGAATACGGTGTGGGAAACACGCATGAAACACGTGTTTCCTGCACCGCGTTCCAATGTGAACGAGCCCTATATGCTTGTGGGTGTATAAAAGAGTCATAAATATCATTTAAATGCCTATTATGTCACTTACTGACTTAATATTATCACATGTCAGTAAAGTTTAAAAATATGTTTTTGTGCTTTACTTCATAGAAGCAATTTTGACATTGACACATTTGAGTGACCAGAACTCTGTGTCTCATATATATTAAGAGGTGATATGTGCTTTATGTAATGAAAAGTTATATATTTATCTTTTACATGCCTTCTTTACCACCGCAGGGGACTGGATCATAAGTTGGCGTGATGTATAGGAGAATGTCCTTCAGTAGTTGTCATATTTAAACCACTATGAGAAATGTAATGGTCGTCTTTTGAAGTGGTTCCATACATATTCTTCATACTGGAATGTTGATTATTCCATGTAAAGACAGAAGGTTCTTCCCATGAATGTATGGCTTAGGGTGATTCTCAGCCAGCTTTTCTAAGAAGAGCAAACATTAAAGAAGAGATTTATGTCATTATCACGGGTTAGCATTACACCATTATTGTCTAAGTTAGAAGCTTCTTCTGTTGTAGAGCAACAAAAGACTGAAATGGACATGTGCAAAATACAGCAAAGCAACCAATCAAATCACAGGGATCGATGAGTACCAAGCAGGCCCGGACTGGGACAAAAAATAGGCCCGGGCATTTTAGACTGACCAGCCAACTTTTTCAGGGACCGGGGGGGGGGGGGGAGGAGATGGCAGTAGACATTCGTGGGGGTGGCACTGTAATGTGCAGGGACACTGTGATATAAAGGGGACTGCACTGTATTACAGTGTCCCTGTCCTATTGTGGCCATACAATGCTAGTACTGTCTGGCTCCTATTGTGCCCACACTGCCCAGTGACACTGACCTGCTCTCTCTGGTGGTCCTGGACAGCATGGTGCTTTCTTTCTGGTGGTGCGGTACAGCGTGGCTCACTCTGGTGGTGCTGGTACAGCGTGGCTCTCTGGTGGTGTGGGTAAAGCGTGTCTCTCTGGTGGTGTGGGTACAGCGTGGCTCTCATGGCTCTCTGGTGGTGTGGGTACAGTGTGGCGCTCTCTCTCTGGTGGTGCGGGTAAAGCGTGGCTCTCTCTGGTGGTGCGGGTACAGTGTGGCTCTCTCTGGTGGTGCAGGTACAGCGTGGCTCTCATGGCTCTCTGGTGGTGCGGGTACAGCATGGCTCTCTGGTGGTGCGGGTACAGTGTGGTGCTCTCTCTCTCTTTCTGGTGGTGCAGGTACAGCATGGCTCTCTCTGGTGGTGCGGGTACAGCGTGGCTCTCTGGTGGTGCGGGTACAGCGTGGCTCTCATGGCTCTCTGGTGGTGCGGGTACAGCGTGGCTCTCATGGCTCTCTGGTGGTGCGGGTACAGTGTGGTGCTCTCTCTCTCTCTGGTGGTTCGGGTACAGTGTGGCTCTCTCTGGTGGTTCGGGTACAGCGTGTCTCTCTGGTGGTGCGGGTGCAGCGTGGCTCTCATGGCTCTCTGGTGGTGCTCATGGCTCTCTCTCTCTGGTGGTGTGGGTACAGCGTGGCTATATCTGGTTGTGCTGGGGCTATTAGTTCCCCAGCACAGTCCTCTTTCTTTTTCCATGTCTCCTGTACTGCATGCTTGTTTCCAGGTTTTCTCCCCCCCCCCCCCCCAGCAGAGTGAATGCTGGGGACTGTAGCTGTCTCCCTGCTGATATCAATTGGGCCTATCTCTGGGACTACATTTCCCATGATGCCCACTATTTTTTTTCTGATTGGCCCTCTGCTGTGGCCAATTGGGAGAGAAGAACAAGCAGGAAGCTTTCTTCTCTCCCATACTGAAGACAAGAACGACATGAGAGAGGGGGGGGTATCCTGACAGCGGCCCGCAGCTTACACCCCCCCTTACCCTACTGTGCAGAGGGACGCCTATGGCTGGAGGAGGAGGAGCAGTAGTCCGTAGGGGCAGAAAGCGGAACTGTCAGCGCGGCTCTGAGGCTGAGCTGTGTGTGAGAGACACACAGCTCAGCCCATGCAGCTGCTAGTTCCGCCTGAGAAGGCATAGGCACGGCCGCATAGTGGTAGGCGAGCGGTGGCCGCGGCCTGTGTTAACCCTGTCCAGGCCGCAGTCGCTGCTTACCTCCCGCTGTGCGGCCTGATCGTCAACAGGCCGTGGAGCGGGCGGCCCACCGGGCAGATGCCCGGTCTGCCCTTTGCCCAGTCCGGGCCTGGTACCAAGTGAGTACTGATTGATTACTGGGGTGTACTGAATTTTGTACAATCGGTTCAGGCAGACAAAGAGAAAAGTGCAGGAAGGCATAGAAACCAACAGAAAGAAATTGCTTTCTGACCTGACTTCAGGTCACTAAACAACTTCAAAAACGTTTGATATAAATTAGCCTTTCCCAACATTTTCAACTTGACAGAAATTCTGAAATACTGTTCAGGTATCAGAGCACCCCTGTGAAAATGATTGTATCTAGGCAGACAAAATATTATATCAAGGGCTGACTTGATGGACCACTTGGTCTTTTTCTGCTGTCACACTTCTATGTTGCATTGGTGGTCAGTGTAGTGCCTTAATATATAGGTGGTCAGTAGAGAAGTGACCCCCTATGCTGATGGACAATGTAGTACCCCCTTACATTGATGGTCAGTGGAGACGTGCCCCCTCACATTGGTGACAAGCACTGAAGTGCTCACTTACGTAGGTGCTTAGTGGGTAAGTTACCCCTACATTGGTGTTCAGTGAAGACACGTCCCCTACATTGGTGTTCAGTGAAGACACGTCCCCTACATTGGTGGTCAGTGAAGACACGTCCCCTACATTGGTGGTCAGTGAAGACACGTCCCCTACATTGGTGGTCAGTGAAGACACGTCCCCTTACATTGGTGGTTAGTGGAAAAGTGTCTCCTTACTCTGGTGATCAGTGAAAAAGTGTCCCCTTACATTAGTAGTCAGTAGAGACTTTTTGCTTTACACCATTGATCAGTGGAAAATTGTACCCTTTTGTGGTCAGTTCTGAAGTACTCCCTTACGTTAGAACTCAGGAAATTGGTGACCACATTGGTGGTCAGTGTAGAAGTGACACTTTGCACTGGAGGTCAGTGAATAAGTACCCTATTACACTGTGCTTAGTATGGGCAGTTAGGCTGCTCGTGGCTCAAGAAACCCTTAGAAACCTCTGAAGGACCCCTGGGGTACCATAGAATTCTGGCTTAGAAAGGCTAACATACAGTATATATATATATTATATAACTTTTATTCTTCATTGTTGCTGTTTGCCCTGCTTTGTTGAATAAAAGGTCATTCTGGTTGCTTCAGAATATCAACAGACTTGAGATGGTGGTTAAAAGACCAGACCACCACATAATCAACAAATGTGGCATTCACATGTATCATTGCATTGGATGGAGAAAACCCTGAACCTAGCCTCAGGGTGCAACACATAGAAGCATATATTTAGGGTGATTGTTTCTTCTGCTTCTCGTGGCCAAGGATGTTGGAAGAGTTCACAGAATGTCAACAGATATACTGTATGACCATTTTCCAATCAAGTGATGATCATCTCAAGTTCATGGCTGTTCTAACTAAACAGAAATCATGGTGACAATAATTATATATTAATAGATTTTTTTTATATCAGTGTGTTTTTTCTTTATTTGGTGAGTTCCATGTTCTAACAAGTCATACATAAATTCATTTTCTGTACTTGAAGGGTCCTGTCTGCGCTGATGATGTCAATGAATGTCAAAGGTATGACGGGACTGCTCTGGATTGTCAGAATGGAGGTATATGTAAGAACACACCTGGAAGTTACAGGTAAATATACCATATATACTTGAGTATAAGCCGACCCGAATATAAGCCGAGGCACCTAATTTTACCACAAAAAACTGGGAAAACGTATTGACTCGAGTATAAGCATAGGGTGAGAAATGCGCAGCTACTGGAAGTGGAAAAGAGGGTCAACAATGCCCATTTGCAGCCTCACTGTGCCCATTAGCATGCCTCACTGTGCCCATTTGCAGCCATAGGTCCCCTGAACTTCAAATTTGGTAGTTAAGGGTTCCTAGATGCCCCCTAGCTGCAGCCAATTTGGGGTCTCTGACCCAAAGGGTCCCGAAATGACATTGCTGCAGATGGACACAGTTGACCAAATTTGGGGCCCTGTATCTTGGGGCAACTTGGTGCTAGGAACCCTCAATTTGGATATGTTGTAGTGTTGGTTCCACTGAGTTTGCACCCCAAATTTGGAGTTCATAGCACCAAGTGGCCCCGAGATACGAGGCCCCAGAGTCGGGTTGGAAAATGTCAAGCACTTTTCTGCAGCAGAGAATATTTTCCGAACCGACTTTGCGGCCCCGTATCTCGGGGCCACTTGGTGCTAGGAAAATGAAATTTTTTGCTGCAGAAAAGTGCTTGACTCAAGTATAAGCCGAGGGGGGCACTTTCAGCACAAGAAAATGTGCTGAAAAACTCGGCTTATGCTCGAGTATATACAGTAAATGTTATATACAAGGTGTGTCTGCAAAGTATCCAGCCAAGTAATATTAAAAATAAAGACATTTACTGAAGAACATACAAGACACATTGTACATAGGACAAAGATGCCTCAGTCCCCTTCAAAGTAGAAAACTTGGGGACCTCACGCAAAATTTCAGGCACAGTAACTTTTGGAATCCCCAGATCAGCTTCTAATTCTCACACTGTCAGTCACCGATCTTTGTTGATTGCAGCTCATACATGTTCAACATTTCTAGGTGTTCTGCTTGTCAGGCCTTCTAGAATGTGGATCACTTTCAACAGGTTTCAACAAATCCTAAACCATTTTTGAAACATTTGTTCCACACTTTTATTTTCGCTGGACTCTTTGCATTGACCCTGAAAGCCTTCTAAATCATCCGAATAGTTTCTGCAGTGGAAAGTTCAAGCTTAATGCAAAATTGAATTGCAGATTCATTGCTTTACTTGCTAATGCCGCGTACACACGATCGGAATTCTCGTCGGAAAAAGCTCTGACGGTTTTCTCGACGGAATTCCGTCGGAATTACGCTCAAACTGTCTTGCCTACACACGGTCACACCAAATTCCGACCGTCAAGAATGCGGTGACGTACAACACTACAACGAGCCGAGTTCAATGCTTCCGAGCATGCGTCAAATTGTTTCCGAGCATGCGTAGGAATTTTGCGCGTCAGAATTGCTACAGACGATCGGAATTTCCGATAGAAACCTTTTCCGTCGGAAAAATTGAGAAAATGCTCTCAATTCTTTGCTGTCGGAAATTCGGCCAGCAAAATTCCGATGGAGCCTACACACGGTCGCATTTTCCGATGAAAAGCTCTCATCTGTCTTTTTCTGTCCGGAATTCCAATCGTGTGTACGCGGCATAAGTCATTTTGAATGCGACAGCCACACAGTACACATGCTCATTCAATGGCCTCTAGCGTCCCCCACTAACTAGCGCAGTGAAGTCATATTTGTTCACGCATGCGCATTCCAGTCCACTCTCCTTAGCTGTCAGGTTACAGTATTGCTGCACAAACCGTTCTCATTATATTAACAATAGCTGGACTTTTTCCGGACAGACCTTGTATACCTGTTTTTAGTACACCCTTGTTCAAGATGGCATGTAAGCAACAGAATATAAATGGCAGACATACAGACTAAAATAAAGTCTGTAGCAAAGAATTAGGAATGATGTAAACTGTACAGGTTTTCTTCTGAATCAGGAACAAGCAAAAGGGACCAAATAATAAGTTAATTGTTGGGGTTTATATTGCTTGTATGTTATAGTTTGTTTATTATATAAGCAAATTATTTCCCCAAAAAATTATGAAAATTTCAAAATTTTCCTTACAAAAACAAACACATAATCTATGCATTAAAAAAGAAAAGGGAGTCCAGCATTTAATAGTATCAATTATCCTGATCTTTTCCTAATTCCTTTTATTACCCATCACCAGACCAACTCTGGCCATTAGGTTCCTATATACTTAATTCAATGTATATTGCTCGCCGTCACCACTCTCTCTTAGTATATAAACATTTTTAACCAATAGATTGAAATCTAGAATCTTGTAAAATATAACATATAAAGATTTTAACAGAAAAAGAAAAAAAATGGAAAAAAATATATATTAATATACATACGGTTACCGCTCATATTCTACATTTACAGTTGGTATACTCCCAATTAGTAACATAGATTTTTCCTGTGCTGTTAAGAATTTGTCCATATTGTTGATTCATTTTCTTTGCCTTTTGCTCCCCCATCACCTATTTTAATTGATAGATTTTCAAAATAAATTCTATATATGTCTCTTTATATCTCTCTGTACCCTTTCCAAAGTTGGGGGCAATGAGTTAAGCCATTCTCTAAGTATGCACCTTCTTACTGTTATTAGACAAATGGTTTGTTGTTGTTAAATGTGGGTGTCCTTCGCGCTGTTTACGAACTAGAAACTATGTTAAAGTGAATAGATGAATGAATAAAGAAAAAATCAAAAAACCCAAATGGTGCCAGCACAAGTGCTGTATGTGGAAAAATTCCGAAAACAAGCAGCAAAATCTAAGGTTGAACACAAACCCGTGAGAACAAAAAATAGTATATGGTGATTTTGCGCTAAAGTGCACCAGAATAATAGTGATGTGAGAAATATAAGTGAGTATCATAAATTAGTGGTCACTGTCCCGTGACTCATATAAAAATCAACCTACACTGAGCGTGATAAAATGGATCAATCACATAAATGAATCACATAAATGAATAATGACATATGGGTGACTGAAAGTGCAACTCGTGCTAAAAAGAAAAAGGAGGAGAGACGCTCTAAAATCACAACAATGAATAAAACAAATGCAATCAAAAATCCATAAATATATAAAAATATATATAAGTGCAAAATGTAAACCACAGATAGGTATAAATAAATAAATATGAGTCCAGAGGTAAAGTTAATGAGAAAGATATGTAATAGTAGTGGTGACACCCAATGGAATAAGGCTCTATAAGTCTCTTAAATGGTAACAAGCGGTGGTTATCCTCGCTCCAAGAGTGGGGGGTGTTGGGTGGGGAGGACCTGCTCCTAGATGGTGCTCCCTAGCCTCTCACCTCTCAGACGGTAAATATGGGCATCAAGACCGGCACATGTAGTCAGCTCCAATTCTGCATTCCCACTTGGATGGCTCCCAACCAGACCTGCTTCTATTAGATAGGTTCCTTAATCGGTGTCTTCCCTCCCTGTAAGCCGTGGACCCAGGGTTATCCCTCCAATTGCTTGTTTGCGGTAATGACTGAGATCCCGCAGTGGTGGCTCGCTCCCGGTTAAAGTGGGGATATAGGCAAAGACAAAAAAGGGGGGGGACCCGATCGTGAAGTATGTTTGAATAAGAAGCTTTTTAATAGAAAATAAATGCTTACATTAAAGCGATGTACAAACAGCCAGAGAGATGATGGTATAGTCTCCGTTTTACAGCACTTCCGGTATCCTACGTCCGGCCAATCCCTACGCGTTGCGTCACGTGACCTCGTGACTTCATCAGGGGATGTTGTTGTTGTTGAAGTTGCTGCTGTTAGTTTGTTTGTAATTGATACAATAATCCTATATGTTTAGTGGGCTTGTTTGTGCTCAATAAAAAGTATCTGATTTAAAAGGAAAGGGAAATGGGAAAAATAAAAAAATTGTATTACATTTTCCTGATTGTCCCATTGGCGTTGTCTCCCAGTAGCTAAACAAAACTAGCATTGGGTCTTCCGGAATGTTATAACCACAGATCTTGGATGCATAACTTAGTACTTGCTTCCAAAAATTATTAACAAAGGGACACTGCCAAAAATAGTGTGCTAATGTGGCCTTATTTTCTCCACATTTTGGACATCTATGGGTAGTCCTGTATGTAAGATTATGCATCAAACATATTTACCAATTTAAGGTTATGACTCATATTATTAATTTAGTTGTTTTAAAAACTTTTGGGTCACTTTTTTTCGCCCGGCTGTGACATCCCTTGTAATAGGAAAAAAGCATGACAGGACTTCTTAAATGTGAGATCGGGGGTCAAAAAGAGGGAATTTGGGGGCTTCAGTAACCAAAACTTCAATGTTTATCCTCATGACACATCGCAGGAAGCACCATCATGGCTTACAGAAGACAGAATTATAAATAGACTTGAAAAACTTAACATTAATAAGTCACTGGGACCAGATGGCTTTCACCAGAGGGTCCTTAAGGAACTCAGTCAAGTAATTGCCAGACCATAGTTCCAAATTCTTATGAACAGTCTACTGACTGGAATGGTACCAGCTGATTGGAGAAAAGCCAATGTAGCACCAATATTTAAAAAAGGGCCAAGATACATCCCTGGGAATTACAGACCAGTTAGCCTAACATCAATAGTATACAAGCTCTTGGAATTGATGATAAGGGACTATATACAAGATTTTAGTAATGACAACAGTATCATTAGCAGTAATCAGCATGGATTCATGAAGAATCATTCTCTTCAAACCAATTTATAAACCTTCTATTAGGAGGTGAGTTGCCATCTAGATAAAGGAAGACCCGTAGATGTGGTGTATCTGGATTTTGCAAAGGCATTTGATACAGTTCTCCATAAATGTCTGCTGTACAAAATAAGTTCTGTTGGCACGGGCCATAGGGTGAGTACATGGATTGAAAACTGGCTATAGGAGCGAGTTCAGAGGGTGGTGATAAATGGGGAGTACTCGGAATGGTCTGGGGTGGAAAGTGGGGTCCCCCAGGGTTCTGTCCTGGAACCTATCCTATTTAATTCAAATTTTATACATAAACGACCTGGAGGATGGGGTAAACAGCTCAATCTCAGTATTTGCAGACTATACAAAGCTAAGCAGGGCAATAACTTCTCTGCAGGGTGTGAAAACCTTGCAAGAAGATCTGAACAAATGAATGGGTTGGGCGACTGCATGGCATATGAGGTTTAATGTAGAAAAATGTAAAATAATGCATTTGGGTGGCAAAAACATAAATGCAATCTACTCACTAGGGGGAGTACCTCTGGGTGAATCTAAGATTGAAAAGGACCTGGGGGGGTCCTAGTAGATGATAGGCTCAGCAATGGCATGCAATGCCAAGCTGCTGCAAGCAAAGCAAACAGAATATTGGCAAGCATTAAAAAGGGGATTAACTTCACAGATAAAACGATAATTCTCCCGCTCTACAAGACTCTGGTCCGGCTGCACCTGGAGTATGCTGTCCAGTTCTGGGCACCAGTCCTCAAGAAGGATGTGCTGGAACTGGAGAGAGTCCCAAGAAGTGCGAAAAAACTAATAAAGGGGCTGGAGGATATTAGTTATGAGGAAATGTTACGAGCACTGAACCTATTCTCTCTGGAGAGGAGATGCTTGAGGGGGAAATGATTTCAATGTACAATTACCATACTGGTGACCCCACAATAGGGATAAAACTTTTCCGCGAAAGGGAATTTAATAAGACACGCGGCCATTCACAAAAATTAGAAGAAAAGCGTTTTTACCTTAAACTGCCTAGAGGATTCTTTACTGTAAGCAGTGAGGATGTGGAATTCTCTTCCACAAGCAGTGGTCTCAGCGGGGAGCATCAATAATTAAAAAAAAACTATTTGATAAGCACCTGAACGACCCAACATACAGGGATATACAATGTAATACTAACATAAAATCACACACGTAGGTTGGACTTGATGGACTTGTGTCTTTTTTCGGCCTTGCCTACTATGTAACTATGTAAAATTTACACTTAAATGCAATAAAAAAAAATTGAATGTCTTTTTTTTCCCCTTCAAGGTCACTGGGCGTAAGTGACGTTTGACGTCGCTTCCGCCATCCAATGTTTTGGAGCAGAGTGAGGGCCAACTTTCCCTCACTCCGCTCCAGGCCTGTCGGGGAGAGGATGCGATCGTCTCCACCGCTACCGACGGCTCCGGTAAGCGGCGGAGATGACCAGAGCCCGGCAGGAGAGGGGGAGGGCCCCTCTCCCTCCCGATAATAGTGATTTTGCAGTGAATCCAAAGACCACTTTTATCTTAAAGAGGGCCGCCTGCCATTTCTGAAAATACTGGGGTTATGGCAGCTAGCTGCTGCCATAACAACAGTATTTAGCGCCACAGTACTGACATACAGCTACAGCGGCTTGCGGCAAGTGGTTAAAATGTATGTTACACGTGTATAAAATGCATACTTATATAAATTAGATTGAATTTTATTATAAAATAAAATACAAAATAAAACAATAATCTACATAAAAAAATGAAATAATGCTAAAGATTTAACCATGAAATTTAAGAGCATTAGGATTTGCAGCTAATGTATAATGGCTGGGGAAAAGTTGGTTTACATTTCTTTTTTTTCCAACTTGAATGCTGTATGTATCATACTTTCATGAAAAAAGATGCAGTGATTTCAAATAGAATTATTAAGGATGTGTTCTGTAAACGTGTGATAAAGTGAAAGTGTTGTCTTCTATAGCTGCACCTGTACTCCGGAGTGGTATGGCCCACAGTGTACCTCCAAGTATGACGACTGCAAAGCGGGTTCTGCGGCGCTCTGTGTCCATGGAATCTGTACAGACTTAGACAGAGTCCAGATAAATCAGGTAAGTGTATGATTCTGGTGCTAATAAGGCTTACATATTAGTTGGAAGGATGAGCATTACTTCTAACTATAAATACAGAGGTAGCCAATGAAGAATAAAGAATAGTTGTAGGATTAGTGTAAGGAATGTTAAAGCATGCTGGTTCATTCTGTTGGGGGACAGAAGTTACTCGTGGGAGGAGAGTACGAGGTGGTCCTGCATGGGATGACTCATGCACCATCTTGCTCCTCAAATTTGTTACTTTGTAAGCTCATCAGTCTTTGTTGGTGGAGACACCTGAAGACTCTGACCTGAGAGTGGCACACAATGACTTTGACAGGGAACCTGGCAAAGATGGCAGCACAGTTAGCACTTCTGCCTGACAGCACTAGGGTCATTGGTTCAAATCCCAACCACAGCACTACCTGCCTGGAGTTTGCCTGTGCCTGTGTGGGTTTCCTCCGGGTACTCAGGTTTCCTTCCACACTCCAAAGACATGCTGGTAGGTTATTTGTCTCCTGAGTATGTGTATGTATAAATATGAGTTAGGATTCCTAACTCATATTTATACATACACATACTCAGGCCAACTTAGGAACCTTAGATTGTAAGCTCCTTGAGGGCAGGGACTGATGTGAATCTACAAAATATGCATTTTTTTTTTAAGGTTTAAATGTTTTTGTCCATATAGAGGAGACTTCCCCTAACCTCCTTCATTATGGGTACAAGAAGTGACAGAAGGTAATCACCCAGTGGGGACACAGAAAGTGATATACATACATGACAGAGGGTCTAACTCTTCATTCTATGCTCTGCTGAAAACACACAGTAGGGCTCAAAGGCCTAGCACATGACCACCATAGGGGATAAAAAGTGTAGTGCTAAAAAATTATGGTAGATAAACGAAGAGTTCATATAGAATAAATTAAATACTATAAAAATGGTCTATTAATCAAAATGCAGTCCATCTGGAGAATTCAATAAGATGAAGAGAGAGAGAACTGTCACCAACACCCGATATAACTGACCCTTACCATCAGCGTATGGGATATACACAATGAACAAATCACTAAATGGTCCGATCCACGGTTACTCCTATTCATCAAACGATCCACTAGTTAAGCAAGAGATCCTTCTTCCACTGACCCACCAGATGTAAACAACTTAATCTCAGCAACACCTTGGCTAAAAAGTATGCTCCAGAGGTATAGCACGGTGGTCAGATATATAGGGAATGAAAGAAACACTCTCATTGCGAAGACATCCAACAGAAGGGTAATTTATTCCATTAAAAGCTACATATAAAACTCACATGTAATAAGTGCAATACAGGCAAAAGGGAAACCCTCCAGCGCTTCCTACCAACAAGATGGCGGCCACTCCTCCGTCCACACCACTACGTCACTCGTCCCTTGCTCTACCCAACGTTACATCACAAACGTGCATCTTCAGGGGCCAAGGCACATCACCACCATAGGCATTTAAAGGAGAACTCCAACCTGAGCTCATTTGGCTGGGCTTCTCCTATGGGTCACAGGAGTGCAATTCATTTTGCACTCCTTTGACCCCTTTTTAGCAGAGAGCGATTTGAAGTCCGCTCTCTGCTGACATCAATGGCACGACAATAAAGCCTGGATCCGCCAGGTGCCTGTATTGACACCCGTCTCAGCCTTTCAGCGAGCCGCTGAGAGCCTGAGGCGGCCGCTCCCCGCCCCCTCCACAGCTCAGCACTCCAGTGAGCGTGGAGGATCAGAGCAGGAGAGATGCTGAATGACAGGCAGTGGCTCTCTGCTCGGGGAGCTGAGAGAACAGAGCAATCAGCGGTGTTCGATGGCTCAGTTCTTAGTGCAGAGGCACCGGGGAACAGATGCAGCATCCACCTAGGTAAGTATGATGGTAAAAACAAAAACAAAACCCTACTTCTCTTTTAATAATCTCATAAACAATTGCATACGCACAAACATGAATAAAAACAGGCGTGTCAAATAACAACTTCAGCTGTAGGCGATGTCATCTGTTCACATACCGCACGGTTGGAAGCCTGACGTGTTTCGAGCTAACAAGGGGGCTTGTCCCTAAAATGCATATGTCTTCTAATCGTGTGGTATATGAGCAGATGACGTCACCCATGGCTGGAGTTGTTTTTCATGTTTCATGTTTGTGCCTATTATATAATGTCTATGGTGGTAATGTGGTAGGCATTTGCACCCTTCTGTCTGTGTTTTCGGCAGAGCATTGAAGATTACCCAATCTGAGGAGGGCCCAATCAAGTAAGATATTACTTGCCAAGATATAAGGAGAAGTACTGTACCTTTGTCTAAATGCTCGAGTGTTCGTATTTTTTCAGTACTTCATTCTATGCTCTCTGCATCCCTCTTATGGGGATTTTCCTCAAATTCTTCTAAAAAGAGAAACAGATGGCAACAAACAAATTGACAGAGTTTAAAGTGACACTAAACTCTGGTTAAAGAAAATGTGATTCAAGTTTGTATTTTTACTTTCTATTGCTATTAGCCTCCTCCGAGTTCCTTTTTTCCCCTGTTAGAAGGTGGATATGTTCGTTCTCCATGGTCCCACTGTGTGTAGAAACATAGCCACCCTCTTTTGCTTGCTAATAAGTTGGACTATGGATTATGGGATTTATAGTGTTCATAGAGCAGCGCGTATGACAGCAACTAAGGTGCACTTCTTGTCCAAACAAAAGGGAAGTGAGTTGCGAAAAGGAGAGGTTTCAGAAGATCACAAAGGACATCACAAGGAGGCAGAAAAACACGATAAGAAAGGATTTCATGAAATTGAATTACGGGGCCTTCGAATAGTGGATGTGTAATGCCGCGTACACACGGTCGGAATTTCCAATGGGAGCTTTGCAATGGATTTTCCGACCGTGTGTATGCCCATCGGTCTTTTTCTGTCGGAATTTCTGACGGACTTTGGATTAAGAACCTGTTCTCAATATTTCCGACGGAAAACCTTTCTATCGGATTTTCCGATCGTGTGTATGCAATTCCGAAACGCAAAATTCCGACGCATGCTCGGAAACAATTCGACGCATGCTCGGAAACAATTTGACGCATGCTCGGAAGCATTAAACTTCCCTTTTATAGTGCTGTTGAACGTGTTTTATGCCGCTGTGTTACTGACCGTCGGAATTTGATGTGACTGTGTGTAGGCAAGACAGTTTGAGCGAAGTTCCGTCGGAATTCCGACGGAAAAACCATCAGAGCTTTTTCTGACGAGAATTCCGACCGTGTGTACGCGGCATAAGGATTGGGGAATAAAGATATTGTTTAGTGACAATCAAAAGCCCAACTATGCAGTTGGGCCATGCCCCCTCTGCGTGGGTTAATTGCTTGTTTTGTCCAGGGGAGATGTGAAAGCTAATACTTACCTGATCCTCTGCTTTACCAGCACACGGCACTCCCCCGCGATCCAGCAGTGGACTGTTTCTGATGTCCTCTCGTCCAAAGCAGGTCTATGGGCATAATGATGTCAGGAACAGTCCACTGCACAAGACCACTACAGTTCCTTGAAAAAGTATTCATAAGCATTGAACTTAATTTTCTCGGCTTGTTGTAGTGTTGTACGTCACCGCGCTCTTGACGGTCGAAATTTCGCTTTCACTTTTGTGTGACCGTGTGTATGCAAGCCAAGCTTGAGCGGAATTCCTTAGTGAACAAACAGCATCATGAAGGCCAAGGAACACACCAGACAGGTCAGGGATAAAGTTGTGGAGAAGTTTAAAGCAGGGTTAGGTTATAAAAAAATATCCCAAACTTTGAACATCTCACGGAGCACTGTTCAATCCATCATCTGAAAATGGAAAGAGTATGGCACAACTGCAAACCTACCAAGACACGGCCGTCCACCTAAACTGACAGGCCGGGCAAGGAGAGCATTAATCAGAGAAGCAGCCAAGAGGTGGGAGAATCTGTCCACAGGACAACTATTAATCGTGCACTCCACAAATCTGGCCTTTATGTAAGTGTGACAAGAAGAAAGCTATTGTTGAAAGAAAGTCATAAAAAGTCCCAATTGCAGTTTGTGAGAAGCCATGTGGGGGACACAGCAAACATTGCCGTCAACACGGTCCGATCAGACCAAATCCGATCGTGTGGAAGAAGGTGCTCTGGTCAGATGAGACAAAAATTGAACTTTTCGGTTTAAAAGCAAAACGCTATGTGTGGTGGAAAACTAACACTGTACATCACCCTGAATACACCATCCCCCACTGTGAAACATGGTGGTGGCCGCATCATGATGTGGAGATTCTTTTCTTCAGCAGGGACAGGGTAGCTGGTCAGAGTTGATGGGAAGGTGGATGGAGCCAAATACAGGACAATCTTAGAAGAAAATCTGTTGGAGTCTGCCAAAGACTTGAGACTGGGGTGGATGTTCACCTTCCAGCAGGACAACAACCCTAAACATACAGCCAGAGCTACAATGTAATGGTTTAGATCAAAGCGTATTCATGTGTTAGAATGGCCCAGTTAAAGTCCAGACCTAAATCCAATGAGAATCTGTGGCAAGACTTGAAAATTGCTGTTCGCAGACGTTCTCCATCCAATCTGACAGAGCTTGAGCTATTTGCAGAGAAGAATGGGCAAAAATGTCACTCTCTAGATGTGCAAAGCTGGTAGAGACATCCCCAAAAAGACTTGCAGCTGCAATTGCAGCGAAAGGAGGTTCTACAAAGTATTGACTCAGGGGGTATGAATACTTTTTCAAGGCACTGTAAACAATGGGGAGGCAGGAGCTGCAGAGATTGGTCTTATTCGGGGAGGATCAGAGGATTAGGTAAGTATATCTCTGTTCGCCAATCCACTAGGCAAAAACAAGCAGTTAACCTATTCCGTTGTGAGCACAGCCTCCTGTATGGGAAAACTTTTTTTTTTGCCCAGAGTTGAGGTTTAAACATGTCTTGATTTTTAATTTTCAAGCAGAAATGTAGTAATGACAAAGTGGATCTTATAGCATTGAAGCCTGAAATCAGTAGACCCCCAAGAAACAAATTCTTTGCTGCTGATTTTAGAACCCTACAGATATGGGTGAAATATTCATCATTCTGGGGCGTTTCAGGCCTTTTGTTCCAGTACCTGTAGCTGAAATTACATTTTTCCCGGTACTAAGATTACCATAAAGCATCTACTGACACCAGAGGTTAAAACCATTAAATGGCAGGCTACAGAATGGTAATCGCTGGAGGTGGAGGGAGACTGCCACTATAATGGTTTGAACAGAAAATGGTATAAAAGCATGAAAATATTTTTAAATTCTTAAAAAAAAAAATCGTATTTTAATTATATATGATAAGAATAATTTTCTTTATGTGTGTATGTGTTGGCAGCCCAGGTACAGCTGCGTCTGTGAGACGGGATGGATATCACCTCCAGGAAGCGCTGCCTGTACTACTGATGTAGATGAATGCTCCCTGCCTAACCCTCCCTGCTCCCAGAATCCTCCAGTCCAGTGTTTTAACACTCAAGGATCCTTCACTTGTGGCCCCTGTCCTGCAGGTATGAATGAATTGCTAAGCTAAAATAGCAATCAGGCTTTTTTAACCCCTTGGCACCTCTTAAAGGGCTGGGAGGCGCCGGCGCCAAGAGGTTAACCATTAAAGACCAAGCCTCTTTCTGAGATTTGTTGTTTACAAGTTAAAAACTGTTTTTTTTTTTTTGCTAGAAAATTACTTGGAACCCCCAAACATTATACATTTTTTTCTAACACCCTAGAGAATAAAATAGTGGTCGTTGCAATACTTTCTGCCACACCATATTTGCGCAGTGGTCTTGCAAGCGCACTTTTTTTGGAAAATATACACTTTTTTGAATAAAAAAATAAGACAACAGTAAAGTTAGCCCAATTTTTTTTTATATTGTGAAAGATAATGTTACGCCGAGTAAATTGATACCAAACATGTCACGCTTCATAATTGCGCCCGCTCGTGGAATGGCGACAAACTTTTACCCTTAAAAATCTCCATAGGCGGGGTTTAAAAAATTCTACAGGTTGCATGTTTTACAGTTACAGAGGAGATCTAGGGCTAGAATTATTGCTTTTGCTCTACCAATCGCGGCAATATCTCACATGTGTAGTTTGAACCCGTTATCATATGCGGGCGCTAGTCATGTATGCGTTCGCTTCTGCACGCAAGTTCTTTGGGACGGGGCGCGTTTCAATTTTTTTTTTTCTTATTTATTTTATCTTTTTTTTCACATTTTTACACAGTTTTTTTTTTTTTTTAAATTGTGTCACTTTTATTCCTATTACATCCCTTGTAATAGAAAAAAGCACCTCTTAAATATGAGATCTGGGGTCAAAAAGATCTCAGATCTCATATTTACATTAAAATGCAATATGGGGCTGTAGCATATGATGAGTGAATATGTTGGGTGAGTTTAGGCACCACTAAACTGGTGCATGAACAAGCCCAACTCCGGAAGAAAAAAAAAAATCACATGATCCCCTTTCTCAGCCAGCGGTGGCTGCAGGGGAGAGGAGAAAGCGATCTGCCACGGCTAGGACATGGGAGCCTATGGGTGACATCACCACTCCCAAATATAACTACCGTATATACTCGAGTATAAGCCGACCCGAATATAAGCTGAGGCACCTAATTTTACCACAAAAAAATTTGAAAACGTATTGACTCGAGTATAAGCCTAGGGTGAGAAATGTGCAGCTACTGTAATGCCGCGTACACACGGTCGGAATTCTCGTCGGAAAAAGCCGTGATGGTTTTCCTGTCGGAATTCCGACGGAATTTCGCTCAAACTGTCTTGCCTACACACGGTCACACCAAATTCCGACAGTCAGTAACACAGCGGCATAAAACACATTCGACAGCACTATAAAAGGGAAGTTTAATGCTTCCGAGCATTCGTCAAATTGTTTCCGAGCATGCGTCGGAATTTTGCGTGTCGGAATTGCATACACACGATCGGAAAATCCGATAGAAAGGTTTTCCGTCGGAAAAATTGAGAACAGGTTCTCAATCCAAAGTCCGTCGGAAATTCCGACAGAAAAAGACAGATGGGCATACACACGGTCGGAAAATCCGTTGAAAAGCTCCCATCGGACTGTTTCCATCGGAAATTCCGACCGTGTGTACGCGGCATAAGTGGAAAAGAGGGTCAACAATGGCCATTTGCAGCCTCACTGTGCCCATTTTAATGCCTCACTGTGCCCATTTGCAGCCATAGCCCCCCTAAACTTCAAACTTGGTAGTTAAGAGTTCCTAGATGTCCCCTATCTGCAGCCAAAATGTGGGGTCTCTGGACCCAAAAAGTCCTGAAATGACATTGCTGCAGATGGACACAGTTGACCGACTTTGGGGCCCCGTATCTTGGGGCCACTTGGAGCTAGGAACCCCAAATTTGGTGTGCTAACACAGTGGACCTAGCACTACAACACCAGATGGGGTTCCTATCACCAAGTGGCCCCGAGATACCGAGCCCCAAAGTCGGTTCGGAAAATGTCAAGCACTTTTCTGCGGCAGAGAATGACATTTTCCGACCCGACTTTGGGTCCCCGTATCTCTGGGCCACTTGGTGCTAGGAACCCCATCCCAAAACCCCACCCCATTTTAATATGTTGTAGTGCTAGTTCCACTGGGTTTGCACACCAAATTTGGGGTTCCTAGCACCAAGTGATACGGGCCCCAAAGTTGGGTCAGTAAATGTCATTCTATGCTGCAGAACCGTGCTAGACTCAAGTATAAGCCGAGGGGGGCATTTTCAGCACAAAAAAATGTGCTGAAATACTCGAGTATATACGGTATTAAAATAAATTAATATTATTATTATATTATGTATAGATGCTTTGTATGGCCCACCTAAAAAAGCACCGCTCAGCGCCCTGAATGTAGCAAATGAGGTAAATGTGTAGTATCAAAACAATGAAATTATAACCTAAATTATAAAATCACAATCCAGCAGCCGCTAAAAACAAAAAAACATAATAAAAACAATATTAAAAACACTCTAATGCGGCGTACACACGGTCGGAATTTCCGATGGGAGCTTTTTAACTGATTTTCTGACCGTGTGTATGCCCAACGGTCTTTTTCTGTCGGAATTTCCGACGGACTTTGGATTGAGAACCTGTTCTCAATTTTTCCGACGGAAAACCTTTCTATTGGATTTTCCGATCGTGTGTATGCAATTCCGACACGTAAAATTCCGACGCATGCTCGGAAACAATTTGACGCATGCTCAGAAGCATTAAACTTCCTTTCTATAGTGCTGTCAAACATGTTTTATGCCGCTGTGTTACAGACCGTCGGAATTTGGTGTGACCGTGTGTAGGCAAGACAGTTTGAGCGAAATTCCGTCGGAATTCCGACGGGAAAACCATCAGAGCTTTTTCCGACGAGAATTCCGACCGTGTGTATGCGGCATAAGTGAGTCCCTTATAATATTGCAGCAGCGGTCTTGTCATATATTCAAATATGGCAAGCTTCAATATAATGTTCATATATAGAATGTTGCAATGTGATTCAGTGATATCATGTTAATAGTTGATAGTGAAGAAACACCTTCCACCAAACAATTCACCACGTGAGACGGTCTCCCCTTGGGGGATGCACTCACCACATATGCAAAGATAATGCGCCTTGAATCAATCACTTAATCTCCACCGCTCAAACAGAACTCCAACCAGATTTAGGGCCGTATCATATAAGGATCCATGTGGAAAAAACTCATTGGCCACATAGTGTGATACTGTTGATAAGTTTATTAATAATCCCCAATCAACCCCTTACAATATATACATACAAGAAATCCTAATAACTCAAGCAATGATAAAGTGCCTGTGCAAACATCACCGATCAGCCGGTAGTAGAACGGGGCATCTGTGCGCACCAGCAGTCCGATCCGCGTTTCGTCACTTCCTGACTTCGCCTGAGGGCGTGTTATTATTATATTACTATTAAAAATGAAAACATGATAAATTATATAGGGGAGCTTAGTAACCCAACGTAAAATGTACAATATATATTTAATAAGCTGAGTTTTTAACCTTTTTTTTGTGTGCTGAAAATGCCCCCCTCGGCTTATCCTCGAGTCAAGCACTTTTCTGCAGCAGAAAATGACATTTTCCGAACCGACTTTGGGGCCACCGAGATATAGTACCAAGTGGCCCCCGAGATATCGGAAAATGTCATTCTCTGCTGCAGAAAAGTGCTTGACATTTTCCGAACCGACTCTCGGGGCCACTTAGTGCTAGGAACCCAAAATTTGGTCAACTGTGTCCATCTGCAGCAATGTCATTTCGGGACCCTTTGGGTCCAGAGACACCAAATTTTGGCTGCAGCTAGGGGGCATCTAGGAACCCTTAACTACTGAGTTCGAAGTTTGGGGGGGACCTATGGCTGCAAATGGGCACAGTGAGGCATGTAAATGGGCACAGTGAGGCAGCAAATGGGCATTGTTGACCCTCTTTTCCACTTACAGTAGCTGCGCATTTCTCACCCTAGCCTTTTACTCGGGTCAATACATTTTCCCAGTTTTTTGTGGTAAAAATAGGTGCCTCTGCTTATATTCGGGTCGGTTTATACTCGAGTATATACGGTATATGTAATTTGTATATGTAGTTTCCTCTTCGAGCAGCTGACCACAAATATTCACAAAGGAATATATAATAGAAAATGGAACAGAGGCACTCCACTTTTGTTTTGTTGTCTACTTTTTTTTTTTTTGCCTTCCTCTGCATTAACTTTGGGTATAGGGTTGTGTATATGGGTGTTTTCAAGATATTTTTCTTGTTGGCTGAACTAGATGGACTAATGTCTTTTTTCAACCACACTAACTACAGTATGTAATTATGTAACTTCAGTGTTTCTCAGCCTGTTTTCAGTCAAGGCACCCTTTAATATTGTGAACAACCTTGAGGCACCCCATTCTAAAATATAAGAAACAGTACTCTTGTTTTTCAGATTCTTACCGTACCCTCTCTAGAATTGATATGGCCCTGGGGAATGATGAGGTGAATTTGTTGGTGAGAGATGTAGAGTATGGCCTGAGAGGGATCTCAGATCACTCCCCGCTGACGCTCAACATAAGTACCGGGGGTAGAGCTAGCCATAGAGAATGGACGATCAATCCCTGCTGGCTTGAACTGATTGACAATCCCTGCGATTTGACCATTAGCATAAGGGAGTTTTTACAAATAAACGCGGGTTCAGCGTCGCCCGGGGTGATCTGGGACTCCTTAAAGGCCTATACAAGAGGACTGCTAATCCAGAAGATGGCAGCAATTAAGCGGCGGTCGAGAGAGCAAGAAAGGGAAGCTAGTAGCGAGGTAACCCTAGCAGAACGTCGCTATGTAGAAAACCCGACCCCAATTAGCATGGGGGAATGGCTTAACAAACAACAAACCTATAAAATGCTACTTACTAAGAAAATGGAGAATAGGCGAATTTTCCAGCGGCAATATTATTTTGGCGAGGGCGAGAGGGTAGGCCACACCCTCTCTCTCCTGGTCAAAACCAATAGTTCCCCCTCAGCAATTCCAGCAATCAGGGGGGCAAATGGGGATTTGGTTACCGACCCATTGGAGATAACGAATCTTATTGGCAACTACTACAAAACCCTCTATAAATCCTCTAGGAAAGGGAGCGAGACAGCAGTATCTGAGTTTCTACAACAGATAACATTCCCAAACCTATCAGACAATGACAAAACGGAATTGGAGGCGCCAGTAACTATAGAGGAATTGAGATTTGCAGTGGCAGCAATGCCCAATCAAAAATCCCCGGGCCCCGACGGGCTGCCAATAGAGCTATACAAACGGTATGGCGAGGTATTGTTGCCTGAATTGTTGGAAACTTTGAGACGGGCACTAGATGGGGGCAGATTGCCCTCCTCGATGCTCGAGGCCAATATTATTCTGATACTTAAAGAGGGGAAGGACCAGCAGGAAGTTACCTCGTACCGCCCAATTTCGCTGCTATGCTCCGACATTAAGACTCTGGCGAAGGTTTTAGCGATTCGACTAAACAAATGCATACACAAGCTAATCCACCCGGACCAGTCAGGTTTCATTCCAGGCAGGTCAACTAGCACCAATATTAGAAGAGTCTTCCTTAACATGCAAACTCCAACGGACAATACAGGTCCTAAGGCCATTCTGGCCTTGGATGCTGTCAAAGCATTTGACAGCCTGGAATGGGACTATTTATGGCTGGTCCTGGAGAGATTTGGTTTTGGGCCTACCTTCATCAAATGGATCAAACTCTTATACAACGAGCCTAGAGCTAAAGTTAGAGTGGGCGGGGACTACTCCGAGCTGTTTCAGCTGGAAAGGGGGACGAGGCAGGGATGCCCCCTGTCGCCCCTCCTTTTTGTACTGGCAATGGAACCCCTGGCGATCCTGACAAGAATGCGTCCGGATCTCCAGGGATTCCGGCGCCAGTCCGGGGAGGAAAGAATCGCATTATTTGCTGACGACGTTTTATTTTTTATCGGCGATATCAACCTTTCACTCGAGGTAGTGATGCGCATGATGGAGGAATTTCGGCAACACTCCGGCTTAGACATCAATTGGAGCAAGTCAGCCCTGCTACCGTTGGTCCGGTGCGGCGAACAGACTCCCATTATAACCCCTGCCCTCGACGTGGTGACCAAGCTTAAATACTTGGGGGTGTGGATTTCTAGCGACACAAACCATTATATCAGTGATAATCTAGCCCCGCTATTGATTAAATTAAAACAAAAAGTGGAGATATGGAGTCGCCTCCCCCTATCTATAGCAGGGCGTTGCAATTTAATTAAGATGATCTGGCTCCCGCAAGTTCTTTATATTCTCCATAACTCTCCAGTCTGGATTAGCCAGAAATGGTTTAAGAAGATTGAATCCCTGTTTAGGGACTTAATCTGGAAAAAGGGTCAAGCCCGGATTGGTCTACAAACATTGCAGCTCCCTGTTGGGAGGGGGGGGGCGGCGACTCCGCACCCGCGGCTATATTTTTTGTCGGCTCAACTTCAGCAAATGGCAAATGGCGGGCTCCTGGCAAGAGGGGGTGGTGGCAATAGAATGGCGATACTGGGCGCTCCCCATAATTCATTAATTGAGGCATTGGAGGCAGACTCGTTCACTCATAGGTGTCCGACGAGCGACTTGATGACCAGAGTATGGAAGGCAGTAAAATCAATAATGGGATACAATGGGTTGAACGAGTACACCCCGTTATGGTATAACAAGAATCTAGGGGAAATAAAGGGCATAGAGAGACCTCCAGAGTGGGAAAGGCAGGGTATCAGCCGGCTAATCCAGCTATACGAGGGAAACCACTTGAAATCATTCGAGGACCTGAGACGACAATTCAATATCCCAAATAGGTCTTTTTACAAATACCTGCAGGTCAGACACGGTATCCAGGCCCAATTTAGATCCTCGACTATTAACTGGGTCAAGACCCCCCTATTTCAGGAAATAACGAAACCGAGATCAATGAGGGGCCTGATTTCCAGGATATATGATACCCTGGGAAATAGAGCTATGAGTACCAAGGGACCTGATAGTAGTAGAAAGGGATGGGAAAAAGACTTAGGACCAATTACCTCAGAACAATGGGACCGGGTCCTCAAACAGGGTGGCCTGGTATCAACATCTCCCTCGCAAAGGGTTTCCCACCTGTTCCTAATTTACAGAGCCTATTATACCCCCCAAAAACTGTTTAAATTCGGTAGAAAGCCCAGAGACGAATGCCCAAGATGCAAGGCCCCAGGCGACCTTCTTCATATGGTATGGAAGTGCCCAAAGCTATTCAGGTACTGGGTAGAAATAGTGGACAGCTTGAATAGAATCTTTGGGACCTCCCTGGAACCAGAGGCTAGGACCTGCCTTCTGGGAATCTTTGAGGATGGCAATGCATCATCCCCTACCAAAGTTGCATTGCTGAGATGCCTGTATCAGGCAAGGCGCCTAATAGCGCTGAACTGGCAAGCCAGGACGCCTCCTTCCTCGGCGAACTGGACCGAGGCGATTAACTCTATGATATGGTGCGAGAGGGCAATGTTTATTCGGCAGAATAACCTTAAGAAATTTGCCCGTATATGGAGCCCCTGGCTGTGTGAGCTGGGCTGCATGCCAAGGGTGGGTGGCGACGGGGTGGATAGATCTTCCCCCCCGGCACCCCCACACCCATAAATTCCTTAAAAGTCACCATGGCTATCCTGACCATGGAGCGGGCCCGGGGGCCCCCTCCTTCCCTCGGCCCGCGCGCCCGTCCTGCCGACTTTTCGAATCTGGGAACCAGTAGTGTGTGTACAGGGGGGGGGGGGATCATGGGAGGGACAAGGGAGGGGAGGACTTGATCAGGTAACACGAAGTGATTTTTTTTTGTATCAAATTTGTATCACTATTATTAATTATTTACCACTATATCCTTATGGATCATGCGTGTTTTAACGTTTGCTTGTAAATGTCTTTCAAATCAAAATAAAAAAAAAAATTAAGAGTTAAAAAAAAAAAAAATATAAGAAACAAAACTAATAGTTTTCCATAACACAGCAACATCCACAAATGTAGAACACCCAAAATTAGAGTTGATTTAGGTCTTTCAAAGCAAATACACCTTTGCACACCAGTACTGACTACTACTTCAGGGGGCAAACAAGGATGCTGTGCAGGGGCCCGACATCCTCTTTAACAGCCTGTAGGCAGGTGCAGTCTACTTTCTCCACTGCAAGTGGCATTGCAGGGGAAGAGGAAGTCAAGAGGAACATGGTTTCTCTATGGTTTCCTGAGTCACTGAGGAAGGTATCCAATTGGATGCTGCTGCCCCATGTGACTCTAGCAGCCATCTTGGTTCAGGCGGAGTCTATTTAAGGCCCTGACGTCCAGGCCTGGCACGCATTTATGTGTGGGTCGTATAGGGACAGGTCAACCATCCCTTCCACAGGCGGTGGTCTCATCGGGGAGCATCGATAGTTTCAAAAAACTATTAGATAAGCACCTGAACGACATGCAGGGATATACAATGTAATACTGACATATAATCACACACGTAGGTTGGACTTGATGGACTTGTGTCTTTTTTCAACATCTCCTACTATGTAATACTATGTAATCTGTCAGGGACAGTATTAGCAGCAGGGAAAAGTTCCAGACGAGAAGGAAAAGCTTAGGCCTCGCATTCTCCTTGGATATCTTCCCATTTGGGTACGAGACAGCCAGGCTACATTTTGCCCCTCAGCTAATACTGGCTCCACTACAGGCTGTTGGCATTCGTGAGTGCTCCTGGTTGGGCCTTCTCCCACCGGGTTGTTTGTAAACTGTTTTGCCTTTACTATAAGGCAAGTTCTACTAATTGCACTTGGACCGTGTGTGTGTTATTGCT
Organism: Lithobates sylvaticus; assembly: GCA_028564925.1. Taxonomy (NCBI): domain Eukaryota; kingdom Metazoa; phylum Chordata; class Amphibia; order Anura; family Ranidae; genus Lithobates; species Lithobates sylvaticus. The sequence goes on from CM053030.1 coordinate 482,534,458, forward strand.
GCCACACCATGCTGCACCCACTTCCAAACCAATGACATTGGTTGTTAGGGCGCCGGTGGCTAGAAGGTTGTAATGGTGCACAATGAAAATCTGTGGCCTTGTTTAACTAAAAGGCAGACTTGATCCACTTGCTCGCAATTTTTGGGCAATTTTTAGGCACCCCTAAAGAAACCTGAAGGCACCCCCTGGGTACACTGTTTGTAAAAGGCTGCTCTATATTAAGCACACTTCTTGCAATAGATAATAAACAATGGTTTACCCTAAAATGTTTCCATATTTTATCGTTTTGAAGGTTGGCGTGGAAATGGTTACAGCTGCCAAGATATCGATGAGTGCCAAACTGACAATGGTGGATGTTCTGTGGCCCCGCTGGTGAAATGTATGAATACTATGGGCTCCTACCATTGTGGCTCCTGTCCACCAGGTAATGCCATCCATACTTTCCTAGAAGAGATTATAGTTACATATAGAATGAAATCACAATCAGAAAGCTCTATATGTTCTGCTCTTTCTACAGTACACACATAGCAACCAATAGAAAATGATCTTTCTTTGGTCTGACTTCAGTAAATAAAATCCGATTGGTTATTCTCAGTATGTGCACACCCTTGCTCCCTGAACTGTTTTGTTACATAATGTACTAGTTCTGTATCATAAATAATCGCATGCAAATAATTATACTACAACAGGTTATGAAGGTGACGGTAAGACATGCAATCAGATTGACGCTTGCTCAGTGAATAATGGAGGTTGTCATCCGCTAGCTTCATGTGCTCCAGGCAAAGGTATTTTTTTAAAATACAATTTATAATGTGCCATATTAGTTTAAATTCATACACATGGTGCAGTTTAAGTGCTTGTAGGTTGTTTGTAACGTCAGAGTTAAAGCGGAGCCCCAGGTTCCTTCAGAAAAAAAATAATCAGCAGCAACAAATATTGTATCTGCTGACTTTTAATATTAGGGCACTTACCTGTCTAGGAATCCAGCCCTCACCCGAGCCGAATTTTCAATTGGCTATCAGGTGCTGGCATCGCCATCTTGACTAAGGGAAACTGGCAGTGAAGCCTTGCGGCTTTACAGACAGTTTTCTACTGTGCATGCACGAACCGCACTGCGCTTTGCGAATGGGCCGGCTGTGGGGGAAAAGGAGGGGACCGAACTTCCGGCTTTGTTTGCCGAGGCGAACAAAGCCTTGAGTTGGAGCGGGCACCTGTCAAAACCAAGTACCCGCTCCTCAAATGTGGCAGCAGAGTGGGGGAGAAGGCAGACAAGCGGAGCTTTCCCTTTTGGGTGGAGCTCTGTTTTAAGTCTAGTAGCTATTGGCTACTGTAAAAATATTAAAGCTGAGCTCATCGCACACAGCTAAATACACATATGAAATGAACACTTGGGACTGTTGTACCTGTCAGAGTATTTGTACTTCTGTCTATCCAGTCCTTAGATGTATACAGCTCTGTCACACAGCATAGTTCTGCTTGGCGGGGCAGGAGATCTGATTTCTCTCTGTTGTAGTTCAATAACGCTCAACGCTCTGATAACTCCTTCCATAAGCACAACTAATTGGCTCCTTGTTCTCCCTCCTCCAACCTAAGCTCTGCTATACGGGGACTGCAAGAGGCTGATACCCAGTCATATTCAGGTACTTAGAGGGTCTGCATTAAAAAATAATTCTATACTGTACTGCAGAACCTGGACATTTACTGAACCAGTAGCATTTACTGGAACAGATCTGTATTTTCCTCCTGCAGCAGCTGAAAGCCTGCTTCTCTTCCTCTGTCTTCCGCCAGCATTCAGCTACCGCAGGGGTAAAATACAGGGGAATGGTTCCTGTATCTGCCACCCCCTCCTGTGCAGCTTCCCCTTCCTTCTGCTTGCCGATCCCCCTGTGTCCTCCACTAAACCCCTCCTCAGTGCTACCGGCTTCCCCTTCTCTCTATCCTGCCAGCTGCTGCGGGGTTCCTTTCAGGATGGAGAGCAGGAGAAGGATCCGGTAAATAGAGCTCTTCTTGTTCATTTATTCTGTGCAGCTGAGGCTGCAGAGATAGAGATTGAGGAATGTATCCTTAATCTCCTCAAAAGTGAGACATTGGGGGGGTCTGTTTAGACCCCAGATATTTCACCAAAGTCCCCCAACAAGGCTGCTAAAAAAGTAATGAAAAAAAATTGTAAAAAAATGTAATTGTAATAAAATAATTGAAAAATATTATAGAAATAAAAAACTTCTGACACCATCTACTGCCCTGCAGACACTGTCCTCTGCTCTACTGACAAAATCCACTGCCCTACTGCCACATCCACTGCTCTACTGACTGACACCATCCACTGCCCTACTAATACCAACCTCTACCCTTCTGACAAGTCCACTGCTTTACTGACACTGTCCACAGCCCTAGTGGCTCCATCCACTGCCCTACTGACACCATCCACTGCTCTACTGATGCCATCCTCCACCCTACTAACATCATCCTCTTCCCAACTGGCATCGTTCTCTGCCCTACTGACACTTTCCACACACCATCTACTGACACTGTCCACTACTGACAAGGTAGGGGCTAAGTTTATATTTTTACAGTTATATTTGTTTTTTTATAATTTGTACGTTTTCATTATGTTTATGTTAGGCTTGCTAGTTATTTCTTTTTAAAAAAAGGACGCCGAACCCTGGTGATCTTTGATGTTTTTTATGTTGTTCAGGTAGATGTCCACCTCTCAAAGGTTGCCTACCTCTGTCTTAAAGGTTGTCTTTCATACCTTCAAAAATGGAAAATAAAGCACCACACCACTGCTAAAAGGTCCAGATACAACTTTATTCCTATAAAGGTCAGGGGGACAATCCAAAGAGTAGCCAACGCATTTTAGTAGTCCAAAAATGCCCCCTTCATTACAGCTAGAAAAAAAACAAAAAACATCTTCATATCAATACAATGTCCCCTCCTCAGGTTCATAGTTTAAACCAAATACCCAATAGCCAATAGTATTGGAAGTATAAAAAAGGTAACCTTTAAGAGGTAACTAATATACAAGAACCTCAGACAAATGTGAGAATCTGAAAACTAAAACAAAATATTTCAGTAAATCAATTGGGTTCAAAAAAGTAATAATAATAAACTAATAATAATACATCCTGATTTAAAATATGGACCTTATAGGAGTAAATATATTAAAGTATCTAAAAATTCATATGTTATCCATACATTTTGGATAGAGTGGCGAAAGTTTAAACCTTTGTCGGGTTTCAGTCTATGTCCAGGACACCACCTTTACCGAAACAAGGAAGTGAGGAGACCCTCATTAATGGGAACATAGATGATAAATACCTGACAGATGTTCTAACTTCTCTACTAACAAACAGCTATTTTTATGCTGTGTGTGGTTCCCCAATGGGGAAAAAGAAAGCAATAAAAAACTGACAAATGTACTGTATAATGCTCACTCTATACAAATAAAAAAAGTGGGTTTGCTGGGATTCCATTTAAAAATATACGGATTGAGTATTATAAGAGTAAAACAAAAGAATATATCAGAGAGAATTAAGAGCAGTATATTCTTTACCTTGATGTACTAATATAATACAAAATGACCAGTCATCTTTTAAATTAATATTTTGTGTTTTTTGTTGTAGAGGGTCTTCTGCCAGTCTGTGTCTGTCCTCCTGGTTACACTGGAAATGGATATGGGGCGAGTGGCTGCCAGTCTACTAGTGACATCTGCCAAAAGCAAAATCCTTGTGTTAATGGAGAGTGCAAGGTGATTTCCTGTTCCATTTCCTTGGAATACACTAACCTTATAACTATTAAAATGAACAAATTAATATATCATATCTGACAAATAACAGCACATTAATCATACATTTTGGGGCATATTTATAAAGAATTAAATGTAAAATTCACAAAAATTTCACTGGTCATCAGTCATTCGCTGTATATTTAAACACATTTGTCAGGAAGATTCGCCTGCAGTGAATGTTTGGTAAATTTCGCTTTTCCTGCTTTATAAATATGCATGAAATGTATGTAAAATCAAAATGTTTTTATTTAATTTTGGATAGATTGGGATCCTGTCAGCTTTTTTTTTTCGGTCTGTCTCTCATCAGGGGAATTTCACTTTACTTCCTGTCCCAAACACACGGCAGAAAGTAAGGGAAAATCCCCCTAAAGCTGGGGGATATCCCTTTATAAACAGATGTCACCACACCAGGTTTACTATTTGGAAGATTTTCTTCTACCTGTCCTGTGACATCTCAAAAATGTTGAAAATCCCATTACCTTCTATACCAAGGACAATTGTCACCAGGACCAATAGTGAGGGGAAATAGACAGCAATAAAAAACTGACAATAGTTCTAACCCTTCCACGTTTGATCTTTACATACACGTTAACTTCTTATAGGAAATGTAGGCAGTTCTTGTGTTTATTTTTTATATTTAGGCTGATGTTACATTTCTAAAAATATATTTAGAATTTTTGTAGTCAAGTAAATATGAAATACCGTAATTTCATACTGCCTGACAAATCACAAACCTTTCAGATGCCAGTCCTACAGTCCAGATGTATGACATGCACCAGCTGTTTTCTTGAGCTATCTGGACTTGATTTTTTTTTTTTATTAACATCCCTTTTCCAGCCTGGAATCTCAGACTATACCTGTGAGTGTCATTCAGGATGGAGTGGTGCCAACTGCTCAGAAAACATCAACGAGTGTTCCAGTAATCCATGTCAGAATGGTGGGATCTGCCTGGGTGGCCTTAATAGATACACGTGTAACTGCACCAGTGGATGGACCGGCTTTAATTGTGAAACTCAGACACAAGGTAAGTGATTGCTGCCATTTGTTTTTGTTTTTTTAATGGAGTAGGAACGGGTGCTGATTATAATAATTTATTATTTTATAATTTTATACTTTGTCATGTAACAAATTATTATAAAGGAGCTTGTCTATAAAAAAAATTATATTCATATTAACACATGCCCCTCACTGACTGCTGTATCCTGTGTTCTCACTGACTGGTGTATCTGTGTTCCCCTCACTGAGTGTCTTGTTCTGTGTTCCCCTCACTGAGTGTCTTGTTCTGTGTTCCCCTCACCGAGTGCCTTGTCCTGTGTTCCCCTCACTGAGTGCTTTGTCTTTTGTTCCCCTCACTGACTGGCTTGCCCTGTGTTTCCCTCACTGACTGGTTTGTCCTTTGGTTCTCTCACTGACTGGCTTGTCCTGTGTTCCCCTCACTGGCTGCCTTGTCCTGTGTTCCCTTCACTGACTGGCTTGTCCTTTGGTCCTCTCACTGACTGAGGTGTCCTTTGGTCCTCTCACTGACTGAGGTGTCCTTTGGTCCTCTCACTGACTGAGGTGTCCTTTGGTTCTCTCACTGACTGCCTTGTCCTGTGTCCCCCTCACTGACTGGCTTGCCCTGTGTTCCCCTCACTGACTGGCTTGCCCTGTGTTCCCCTCACTCACTGCCTTGTCCTGTGTTCCCCCCACTGACTGCCTTTTCCTGTGTTCCCCTCACTGAGTGCCTGGTCTTATATTCCCCTCACTGACTGGCTTGTCCTTTGGTCCTCTCACTGAATGGCTTGTCCTGTGTTCCCCTCACTGAGTGCCTTGTCTTATATTCCCCTCACTGACTGGCTTGTCCTGTGCGCCCCTCACTGACTGGCTTGTCCTGTGCTCCCCTCACTGAATGGCTTGTCCTGTGTTCCCCTCACTGACTGCCTTGTCATGTGTTCCCCTCATTAACTGCCTTGTCCTGTGTTCCCCTCACTGACTGCCTTGTCCTGTGTTTCCTTCACTGACTGCCTTATCCTGTGTTCCCCTCACTGACTGGTTTGTCCTTTGGTCCTCTCACTGACTGCCTTGTCTTGTGTTCCCCTCACTGAGTGTCCTGTCTTCTGTTCCCCTCACTGACGGGCTTGTCCTGTGTTCCCCTCACTGACTGGCTTGTTCTTTGGCCCTCTCACTGACTGGTTTGTCCTGTGTCCCCCCCCCCTCCCTAAGGAGCCTCACATATAAAGTGATCCTCTACCCTGCACAGCCAGGCACACTGCATCTTCACTGCACACTTGAGCAAGAAGAACAGTCCAGTGCTTTTAGGAGTGCTTAATAGGAGTATTATGGGATGCCTACTTGATCAAAGCAACAACTCTTCAGGGACATTCAACTATATACAATCCCCATATGTACACACCTCTTCTGCCTCCTGCACAAATCTTGCTTGCAGAACTACAACTCCCAGGACCAGCTGGCATGCCATTGGATGATCTGACAAAAATGCTCAGTCAGATAGGTAGCAAAAGCCCTTTACAGGTAGGGACCAGTGGGCCCCTTGTTTATGTAGCAAAGTCCTAGTGCCCAGCTGTCCTTCTGTGGCTACTAATCTTAGCCCCACCTCTTCAGGCATTGCCAGGCCACCGGGATGCAGCTGCCCCTTTCTCCAGCCCTCTTAGCTAAACTCCCACAGTCCTCCCAGACTGACTCTGCATCAATCTTAGACTACTTCCACCCAGTCCTATAAGGCATGTCTCCCAGTCCTCTCCCGACTGTAAGACTCGCCAGCCAGCCTGGCTGTCTTCCCCCCCGGAGAATTGCCCGGCAGTGTTCTCCTGCTGTCCCTCTCCTTGTTTAGGACACTCCTGTGTGTCGTGAATAGGGTCCCTTCCACACCCAAGCCCAGACACAAGGTCACCCCCCCTAGACTAGGGGATTACCCTCAAGGGCCAATGACAGCCTAACACTCCATCTCCAGCTTCCACCTGAATGCCACTACCCCAGCTGGGCTGACTCTGAGTATTTAAGGGGGCCTGCCCCCTGCCAACCCATCTGTTGGAGATTGGTCGGGCTCTCAGAATACTCCAGAGAGCTCCTCCTCACCTCCGATCCCATTATTATGGAAGTTTCCAGCAAGTTCCAGAAGTAGGGGGAGGTCTCAGAGATGCTGTCTGTGAGTCATCCAGCCCTCTCTGTCACTCACCTGACCCAGATTAACAAACACAGGCTTGGCTGCCAGCCAAGTCTAACCAATTACCTACACTACAGAAAAATCCTATTCTAGCACACTAGAGGGTGCGACACTTACATTTTGCAGTCCTGACCATGATAAGAAAAATATATAAATACAAACACACCATTCCGTATAATCAAAAAAAGCTTGAGGTATTTTATTACTGACACAAATAATGTAATAACATTATTAGTACTGTAATGCTGACATATGCTGATTATATTTTTCTGTAAGTATTAGTCTGCTGTAAATTACAATTTTGTATTATTTGTAATTTGCATCCAGCTTGTGGAGGTGTTTTAACTGGTTTAAATGGGACACTGAGCTACCCCAGCAATCCAGGCAATGAATCCTATGGCCACGATATGAGTTGTTCCTGGATTATAAAAACAGAAGCAGATAAGGTGAGTGTTTTATCATGGTTACGTGATAGTTTATGTTTTTGGGTTTATTTTTGAGATGTGCAAAGAGAAATCACACAAACACTTACAAGTGAAATCAAGCTGTATATACCATTTAATTATGTAATGACAGATAGAGATAACAAAATGTAATAATATTGTAAAATGTAATAAGAGACTTAGCTATAGATGCTTTTAGTCAAGGAGTCCTGTCCATTTTCAAATGGCTTGGCAGATGATCAAACCAAAAGCATGCGTGTAGGAGTCCTGGTGAAAGACTAACTTATTCTAGTTTTGGCTGTGGTATATACAGGAATAATTGGTAGTAATAACTAGTTGTAACCCCTGAAAAGTGTATTACCTTTTAAGGCAGTGAGGGGAAGACAGCACACATTCCTGGAGGAGCTTGGTCAGTTCGGAGTAAGGACATTCCTGTAGTATTTGGTCAGTTAGGTGAAAACCATCCCCATCTACATTCTTATGTATTAATGAGCCATGACGAGAAAAATTATATTTCTCCATCAGTGAGAAAAATATGAAGTCATGAAGTCTTAAGCCCCATACACACGCTCGGATTATCCGAGGACCAGGTCCGTCAGATCATGTCCGTCGTACTTTGTCCGATTTTGCGTACACGCGGTCGGACAAAGTTGTCGGAAAATCCGATCATTCTGAACGTGGTGACGTTTGTTGCCTACGACGGGACTACGTAGAGGCTAGTAGCCAATAGCTTTGGTCTTGTAATGTGATCTGAGCATGCGTAGCACTTTGTCCGTCGGAATTCGCTACACACGATCGGATTTGGTGTGATCGGACTTTGTTGTCAAAAAATCTATCCAGCAGGAGATAGGACTTTGTCCGTCGGACAATCCGATGGAAACTGTCCGATGGTGCCTACACACGGTCGGAATTTCCGACAACATTGTCTGATAGGACAGAATTCATCGGAAAATCCGACCGTGTGTATGGGGCTTTAGAATGATGATGCAAAAAGTAAACAAATAACTGAGGAAATCAATTATGTTTAAACCACCGCAGATGGTAAAGCAACAAGGTTGGTACAGTATCTTACAAAACCATATCTTCGCATCATAAAATAACTATTGGTTTAATTCACTAAGAATAAGGAGAAAGTAGTCACTCTACATCTAGTTGCTCCCAATTAAGGCAATAAGACCTCAACTAGGTGAACATGTGAACAGAAAAGTGAATAAGTGAGCATTAGTAAATTCCGATTCGGCATAGTCACAGTTCCATAACTGGCAATTGCCAACGAGTTTCCTATATAGAACTGCACTGCAGTATTTAGCTATGATCATGTGTGCACATGTATGCCAATAAACTATTCTTATATGGGATGTGTTCTACCTCATGTGTGGCTATTTATTTATATTACATTTTTTGTGCATAGTCTGTTTTCTTCTTTTGCTAACGAATGCTGTTCTGAATGATTATTACAGAGTAATGTCTGCTATTCCGTAAGGTTACATGTCCATTATTTTTCTTTTTCTTTCATGTTACATTTCTTTTTTAGGAGACTGTAGAGTTCTATGTATCTGTGTTCATTCTTTAATCATACTAAACTATTATGCAAGTATAAGCGTACTCAGCACATTGGCCTAGTGTCCTGAACAAAAAGCACTTAGGTTATGAGTTCAAGCCCCAACTGTGCTAACACCCTGCGTGTTCACTAGTGTTTGATTATTTTATTGCCACACAATATTTTTGCTTAATAACATACCATTGCATGCAAATTATGGAAACAACCATGCTGATGTGGCAGTGGCAATTAGGCGTTCGCCTATTTTCAGCATGCTATGCTGTTTAAAATGTAATCAGGTGATACCATGCTTGGGATTTGAACCCATGGTGCAAGTCTTCCTAGGTAGGAGTGCAACCCTAAGCCATTGAGATGAGCACAAGTATATGTAGAATATACAGTAGTACAATGATTAACGAATGAACAGAGATCAAGAGAATCTATATTCTCCTAAAATACAAATGCAAGATTATTGCTAAATCATCAAAAATTTGTAGATGTGACTTGTGTTGCTTCTTTTGCTGATATTTATATTATTATCATTGATGTAAGAGTTATATCTCTTTTCTATATATGTCAAACTTTTTTTATGTCTAATTTGTATTTTATGAAAATGTTGAGTTCTATTTATATATGTTCATTTTGTAATCATGGTACTTCTTTATATTCTAGGTATAATTGTACTCAGAACATTGGCTTAATCTTTAGCACTCTAAGCTAGCAGCACTTAGGTCATGAGTTCAAATCTCACACATGCTACCACCTCCCTAGAGTTGCAATGGCAAATTCATATGTGCTTTGGCGAACATATAAGTGCCATCAGCGAGAGATAAATTGTATCACGGTGATGGCAAATATGCTTCTGCCTACGCACATATCCATTCGTCATTGAATCTTTAGGGAGGTGGTAGGTAGCTACATAGGTGGCATTTGAACCCATGACCTGACTGTTGCTAGATCAGAGTACTAACCACTAAGCCACTGTGTTGATCAGGTTTCTACCTAGAATATATGGTAGTACTATGATGAAAGCATAAACATATATAACTAGAAGTCAACATTCTAATAAAAATTCTATTTAGACATTAACAATTATTTATCATATAATAGAGACCTAAGAGCCTGGTTTGGATTGGGGGGACCCCCACGCTGATTTTTTTTTATGATCAAATTCGTGTTTTTACACCCACTTGTGGCAGGCAGCATAACTCCACTCCACAAAGCTACGTAGCGTTCCCTGGACACAATTAAGAGCTAACCCTAGCTTTCTAAATGTTACTGAAGTGGATTTGTATTTTGAAAATGGTGTTCAAAGAAAACAAGGATTAGAAGTAGTTAGCAACTAGTTCATTTTAGGTGGCCATAAACTACACAATCTGATTGTACAAGCTCTGTACAATCTCCTTTAGATTTACCAAAACTATATAATGGGAGGGCACACCAGCTATCCGATCACTCTGGGTACAAAGCAGGAAATGTCAACTTTGTGAGGGCTGCTTCCCACAAACTGTTGCCAAGCACATTCGTCATCAGCATCCAACATTTAAATATGGATGCAGGATCACACCATACTTATAAATCCATATCTGACCAAAAAAAAACTTGTTATAGATTTTGTGTGAAACCCACACTCTCTTTATTTATAATGTAATTTCTTTTGTTTCCATTATGTGAAACCCGTCAGAAATAGAATACCTTGTGAAAGAGAAGCTATAACAACAGAGAAAGAACATACAAACCTCTAACCAGATAGTGGCATGTTTTGTATTCAAACCAACAACCCCGGTGCTGAAAGGCAAAATAACCAGTTAGCCACTGTGCTGTCACATGCATTGTGCTTCCATCTCTGTGGTGATAAACAGCCCTAAGTCCCAGGGGTGCAAAAAGTTAATCAATGAAGATGTACCCTTGAAGCCCTGAGTGCCATTGACCAACCTGTTTCAGTGATATGCCATCTGGTTCCAAGGCTGGTTATGGCTAATTACTGTCAGCATGCTGCTATACGAGCATCTCTAATTTTGGGGCTTTTTGCTTGGTAGGAGGCTGCAATTGGTGCTGGTGTGGAATTCACACGTCTGCTTCTTGTCCTTTGCCATGGAACATTTATTGCAAGATTTGCAATGGTGGTGGAACACTCCTACACCTAAATACTACATTTCTTTAGGCATTTACCTATAGATGGTGGAATTACATCAGGCAGCAGTTCTGTTTCTTGATTTATTTTGTGATATTTGGTGTTTTTTTGGTGTGTGAGTGTAGAAAAGTGGTGTTACCCTCTGAATTTTGGTAATGACATTTTGATTTGGATTAATGATGTTTGTACACATATTACATTTTTGTGGTAAAAATGATGATCATTTGGAAATACTAAACGACACACAAAATTGTTACGCATTTTAAATTTGCATCAGCAATGGTATTGTGTGTGGTTTGTGAAGACAGAGAGAGAGATCTGTTCCAAAAACATTACGCATTACTAGCATTGTAAAAAAAATTATAAGAATAAGAAGCAACATAAAAACCCAGCAAGGACAATTTATTTTCCTTCATCTTCCTCATCTTTTCATCTCAAAATTTAAATGTATGTTTTTGTGGAAGTAACAGTTATACAATGAGAATCAATGGTTGACCCTTGCATTTATACATAAATAGTACATAGTTTGCTAGCTCTCACAAATTCCCGGTCAGGAACGCTTGTTTGGCATTCCCACATTTCGGAATTTACTCAAGCATGGAGCTAAAACGAAATGAGAGCAGGATTGTGACCAATTTCCAGTCTGGGCATGCTCAGTTGTGTCAGTACAGAGTTCTAAAAAGACTTTCAAGCATATTTCTATTTTCACAACAATATTTCAAGAAATTTAAAAGCATATCATCTCCAAACAATATGCCACATGTTTAGGAATCATTTAATCTATGAGAATAAGCTCTAAACATTATTTCCATGTGCAATCCCCATGCTTCTACCACGACTACTGATTTATTTGGTCACTGATTTAATGTGACTTGTAGTGAATTTGATTTTGGGACTATTTATTCCCTGCATGCTATAGTGGATACCTTTTCCGACTAGATTTAGTCATTTTCTATGGATTTTATTCGCTTGTAACCATTTGTTCACACATTTTCCCGACTAGATGCTATAGTAAACAAACCCCTATATGTATTATTAACAAATATATACTCACCAGACACATGGCAGCGACTCAATGCATTTAAGCATCTAGACGCGGTGAAGACGACTCGCTGAAGTTAAAACTGAGCATCAGAATGGAGAAGAAGGGGGATTTAAGTAACTTTGAACGTGGCATGGTTGTTGGTGCCAGGCGGGCTGGTCTGAGCATTTCAAAGACTTCTGATCTACTGGGATTTTCACACACAACCTTTACAGAGAATGGTCAAAAAAAGAGAAAATATCCAGTGAGCAGCAGTTGTGTAGATGAAAAGGCCTTGTTGATGTCAGAGGAGAGTGGGCAGACTGGTTCGAGATGGCAGGCAACAGTAACTCATATAACCACTTGTTACAACCAATGTATGCAGAATACCATCTCTGAATTCACAACACATCAAACCTTGAAACAGATGGGCTACAGCAGCAGAAGACCACAGAACAGGAAACTGATGCTACAATTTGCACAGATTTGCCAAAATTGGATAATAGAAGATTGAAAAAACATTGCCTGGTCTGATGAGTCACGATTTCAACTGTAACATTCAGATGGTAGGGTCAGAATTTGGTGTAAACAACATGAAATCATGGATCTATCCTGCCTTGTATCAACGGTTCAGGCTGGTGGTGGTGTAATGGTGTGGGGGATATTTTCTTGCCACACTTTGGGCCCCTTAGTACCACGGCCTACCTGAGTATTGTTGCTGACCATGTCCATCCCTTTATGACTATAGTGTACCCATCTTCTGATGGCTCCTTCCAGCAGGATAATGCACCATGTCACAAAGCTCAAATCATCTCACCACTGGTTTCTTGAACATGACGATGAGTTCACTGTACTCCAATGGCCCCCACAGCCACCAGATCTCAATCCAATAGAGTATCTTTGGGATGTGGTGGAACGGGAGATTTGTGGATGTGCAGCCGACAAAGCTGCAGCAACCGTGTGATGCTATCATGTCACTATGGACCAAAATCTCTGAGGAACGTTTCCAACACCTTGCTGAATCTATGCCATGAAGACTTAAAGCGTAATTCCACTTTTGTTGACAAAAAAAACATTCCCCTCTGTGTGATCTCTGTACATTGCAAGGATTATAACAAACTTTGTTGCAGATTCCTACTTTTTGTTATTCTGAAGAAATCCCTGTGTGTTTCTCTGTGCCTCTGTTCTGAGTGGGTCTAATGGGAGTGGTTTCATAATTAACTGTCAGGTGTGGAGCTACAGAGCACTAATGAAGAAATCTGCTGGGCCTGCATCCCTTTAGATGGGTTCCTATTGAAAGTATCTCTCAAAAAAATTAAATTTTTGTTGCAGAGGATGCCTGTTATCTGACTTGTATCTTAGGCAGACATCTGGGAAAATTGGGGAGCCAATCACACAAACAGGAAATGATGTTTCTGGGGAGTGGTCAGTACACAGGTAGCCATATTGCAATGTAGTCTCAGAAAATTACAGTGGCTGCAGATTGAAAAGGAAAGGTCAGTTTTAATAACATTTAATTACGAAATGATTAGTGTCGCAATCATATGCGCTATATTATTTTTTCTTTATTTGCTATTTTTTTTCCCCACGAAAGTGGAGTTACACTTTAAGGCAGTTCTGAAGGCAAAAGCTATAAGATATATAGAGATATATATCTATATCTATATATATATATATATATATATGAAAAAAGTCAGTGCAGGAAGCCATACGTAATCCACAGAGTTTATTCATTAAAAATCTAGTGGTCCAGTATACAACAGTTTAAAAGCCTTACTTATGAGTAGGAAGCCAAAACACATTAATTCCTGTTGTATATTGGACCACCTAATTAATAATAAATAAACTCTCTTTCTATGAAGTTCCTTCATGTATATATGAGCAGTAATGTTTTGTTACATTTCATTGTTAACATTATTTTAAAAAAAGAAACGAAAGAATGGAAAAAACAAAAGGAACAAAACTCTGCAGATTTTGTATGGACTTCGCTGTTGACTTTTTTCGAATACCAAGTAGGTGGGACTGAAGGAGCCCAGCTGGGAGATGGACCCCTGCTGCATGATAACAGCCTGGGGGGGGGGGGGGGGGAGCTAAGAGCTCATTTCTTTGGTGAGAATATATACTGTATATGTTATTAAAATTTGAGAATTAAGCAGATACAAAAAGAAAGTGGGGGGGGGGGGGCAGGAGGATGGTTGGTGTTGCACCAAGACATAGCCTCCCTACCCTATTGTATATAACTGGTGGCACTTTCATCCTTTTACACTTTGCTCAGACTTTTCTGGGGGGGGGGGGGGGGGGGGTTCTGCAGGATACAATGCTGAACGAACAGCTGCCTTCCTTGAAATGGAGATCAAAGGTGACTTTCCCAATTGGGGTCAAGAGCTCTTACATGTTTTCTGAAAATCCTACAATGCAGTGCTTGAGCTTTGAGTGATCAATCACCAGGCCCATGGACTGTCCCATAATAGTGTTGGGAGGGGGAAGCATAGCCTTGTGGTTCTAAAGCCTAAATATTTTTTACCTTACTGCATTCCTTGCAAAAAAATGTTAAGGCATCGATTTTGACCCTCCCTTATACATATCTAAGCCTTCATTCGATCCAGCGCTGTGCACGCCTTCAGGTCTTCTCTCTTGCTTCCGGGTCTCGCTGGCTTTGCTGGGGCACCGGGAGTCATTGGCTTCCAGTGCTGTCAATCAAAGCCAGTGATGAGGGAGCTTGGGGGACAGGGCAGAGTCCCACAGCGAACACACATGAGTTCCCCCGTGGGAAGCGGCTTCCCGTGAAAGCACTGGACAGAGAGGAGGAGCCAGGAGCGCCAGCAGAGGACCCAAGAAGAGGAGGTTTGGGGCCACTCTGTGCAATTCCATTGCACAGAGCAGGTAAGAATAGAGATGTTTGTTATTTTCTTTTAAATCCTTTACAATCACTTTAAAGTAGATGTAAACCCAAACTGAATGACATTTACGGTAGTTTTGCATGATCAGTTTTATTGTAACCATGAGATTTTAGTAAATGGTTTTACATGAACTTTTTATCAACAAGTTTCTTGGAATGATAATGCGATTATATTTAAGCACAGCCTCGTACATAGAACCATAAAAGATTTCAGTGAGTGTCCTAGAATGACCTATCTTAATATTTACATAAGAGAAGCATATACGAATCTGCAAAACAGTTTAAGATCCTTGCCATATTATGTGTTTGCTATGCTATTCAACTTTGAAGGCATTGTTTTGTCTCCAAAAAACTTGACGTACAGTTATACCAGAAAAATAAAAAAGATGGCAGCCAATAATGGCGTTGCACCTTAATTTGCTGAACAATTTTTTAGAATTAAAGTAGCCAGTAAAATACTTTTTACTCACTTAATAAAGAGTCAACATTGGCTTTCATTTGGTTCTGACAAGTTTTAGATGTTTTGGGGCATTTTCCCTGGCAAGACCATCTGGTCACAATTTCACACCCATTTCTTGGATACTTGCTTTGGCACTCTGTGACAACGGTCTGCATTGTTCTATGTTTCCATGATCCAAACTAATTTTAAATAAGTTTTTACGCCCTGCAGGAGACTTTTATTGTTGGCTTGTACCGGTTTTCATAAACCATTAATAAATGTTTTGGTTTTCTCTGTGCTTTCTTATTTTGTAGCTGTATGGTTTCCTAATTAAACTGATTTATTTTTGTTGTTCTGGAATGTAGAACAGAATTTGTCTGTGGATTTGACAGTGCAAATGGAGCAAACTTAGCAAATTTAAAGTGGAAGTAAACTCTCTCAAACAGCAATACCTAATTGAAATCCTAATGCTGCTAACATTAGGAAATAGATAGGAACTCTTTTTTTTTATTACATTTTTTTAAATTTTTTCAGTTGCTTTTTGGTTTTTTGCCTAGGCCAAAATTATGTCATACATCCCAGGAGTCGTTATGGATATTTTTTTTCTCTTTTTTCCTGAGGAGGGGAGGAAAGGCTTTTTCAGCTAAGCACACCTTCCTGCCTGCAAACCTTGCCTAAGGGTAGATGGAGGTGGGGAGGAAGGTCTTTCTCAGCTAATCACAACTTCCTGCCTGCATGCCTGGGATAAGGGTAAATGGAGGTGGGGAGGAAGGTCTTTCTCAGCTAAGCACACCTTTCTGCCTGCAAACCTTGCCTAAGGGTAGATGAAGGTGGGGAGGAAGGTCTTTCTCAGCTAATCACACATTCCTGCCTGCACACCTGGCCTAAGGGTAGATGCATTCTAGGAAGCAGTGGCGGCCCATCCATTAGGGGCACCCGGGCACCGCCACTTTCTCCAGGCTACCCCTATATGCAATGGATAGATTCGGGGGGGGTGTTTGAGTTGCCACAGAGGGGGCAGTTGTTTGCTGCCCCCCCCAAACAAAAAAACACCAGCCGCCACTGCTAGGAAGCTACATGAATCATTTGCCCTTACTCAAGATGGCTGCAGTTAGAAATGCTAGAGGGGTGTATTTCAAAAAGATTTTTTAACAAAATAGAGCATAAAGACATGGGTGAATGGGTGAGTTTTCTTTGAATATTAAAAAAGAGTGAAGAGCCTTTTCAGTTTGTGGTGCCCAGATACAGTTTAGTTCCACTGTAAGGTAATATTCCAAAACTAACAAAAAAGAGAAATGTATCTTTTTCAGAAAATAATTTACGAATTTGAACAAGTATAACTCCTAATTATCCCTCACAGTTACCTAATATAAACTGTAAGTCTTAGCAAATCAGAAGTGGTTTTCAAAAAAGGGTCAACTTTAGACTTTGGAAAGTTCTGAGGTTGTGTTTGAGTAGCTTGATGATAGACTCTTCCCAGATATGTTCAAGTAACTATATCAATCTAAATTAGGATGGGTTGGTAGAATCGTAGACAGGACATTCATTTGGAGCTTTTTGTTAACTGGCAGATATTTTGAAGATAAATCAAGGAATGGGTCTCTGTAATGGTCGTCCTGACAGACCATGAAGGCCGAGTTTCAGCGATCTGGCACAAACATGCACAAGCAGTTCATTGATACACAAGTGACATGATTAGAGATCCAAGATGGTGAAAAGCCAGGAAAAGTTCAGGCATGTTCGCTTTGGGCTCATGTGATGTTTAGACTAAGGATAGATGGAATGATTTCAGGCTTAATGAATTTAGCCTTAAAATTATTGATTTATCCATCTGTGAAATTTTTCAGAAGTGGAAACCATTAAGCTTTTAAGCTTAAATTTTTTTTTTAAATAAGTGTTCATTGAATTGTGCTTTGCATTTATTTATTTCTTGTATTTGATCCTTACTTGTGTGCTGCTGCTCTAACTTTTTTACTTACTTACTTTCTTTCCGCTATCAGTCCCCACCCCCCATTAAATAAAATAACAAAAGTAAAATAATGGGGCTAAAAAGATCCAGGATAATTTAAAGCTAATACATTGTGCTGATACTCAATCCCTTTCCAGTGTTTCACTTCCCAAATCCTTCGTAACAGTATACAGAATATCTTTAGTAACCAATGTATGTTGGGAGAGATTTGGAAAATTGAATACAGGATAGGCGCTGAGCACCAGTACCATGTATTACCTGTGTACTTGTCCTGATTCCGGTGACCTGGGCTGCTCATATGCCCTGTGAGCGTATTAAGACTAATACATTTGGTTAATAGGTCTAGGGTAGCTGAAAAGACCTTCCATAACCCTCAGGAGTCATTTAGAGCCCAATGTATCCTTAGAACCACTCAACACCAAGCATGCTAGTACATTCAAAAACCCATCTAATGGTCTAATAAGCATCTTTCCTCAACCAATATTAGTTTTATATATTATTACAGGTACTTATATAGCACCATCAATTTACACAGCACTTTACATATACAGTATCTCACAAAAGTGAGCACACCCTCACATTTTTGTAAATATTTTATTATATCTTTTTGTGATGGATCTCGGATGCCTCTGCTGAGCATCTCCGCCAGACCTGTGTCTCCTGTCCTCCAAACTCACCCGCAGCCTGAAGACTCGCCATAACCAGCCCTTAACCCCTCAAACACGAGACAAGCCACACAGGTGTTGAGGGTTAAACATCCAGAGCATAAACTGTTTATTAAGTTTCAAAAATACACTTTAAACACAGTTAGGGACGCTCCCCTTAGCCTTGTCATAGAGGGGGTAGGGGACAAGGAAGAACCAATGGAAACTCAACACTTGTATATTCAAAAAACTACAGTTGAAACACATGAAGGGATTATGATAAGCAGGCAGCCCCTCCTAACACATCCCCTGCTGGGATGCGTCTCCAGTCCAGACCTTTTGTCTACATGCCATGACCCAACACAATTAAACACAGCAACAAGAGGGGGGGTGGGGGGGTGGGGGAGAAGGGACGCAGCATTACATTACATTGTTTGTGGAATAAAAGTATATATTTAGCCCAGCCGGGCCAATAGGTTTAGGTAGCCAGAAACTACTCCACAAGCCCAGCCACAGATACCGCATCCACCCGGTTCCGATGAACTGGCGACTCTGGACACAAATGTCTGGAGGTGGTATCTTCTCCAGTTGGTGGGAGATGGCAAATAGCCCTCCAAATCTCATGTTCTCTGCTGGGCCATAGTCTGTGGGTAGGAGGCGAGCCCACAGCCCCCTCCAAAACACACAGTGACAGTGGGTTCTGTTACACTTTTCATGTGACAACACTGAAGAAATGACACTTTGCTACAATGTAAAGTAGTGAGTGTACAGCTTGTATAACAATGTAAATTTGCTGTCCCCTCAAAATAACTCAACACACAGCCATTAATGTCTAAACCACTGGCAACAAACGTGAGTACAACCCTAAGTGAAAATGTCCAAACTGGGCCCAAAGTGTCAATATTTTGTGTGGCCACCATTATTTTCCAGCACTGCCTTAACCAGAGCTTCACAGGTTGCAACTGGAGTCCTCTTCCACTCCTCCATGATCACGGAGCTGGTGGATGCGCTCTTCCACCTTCCGTTTGATGATGCCCCACAGATGCTCACTAGGGTTTAGGTCTGGAGACTTGAGCTTCTTTAGCAAGGCAGTGGTCATCTTGGAGGTGTGTTTGGGGCCGTTATCATGTTGGAATACTGCCCTGCGGCCCAGTCTCCGAAGGAATGGGATCATGCTCTGCTTCAGAAATTATTGGCATTCATGGTTCCCTCATGGAACTGTAGCTCCCCAGTGCTGGTAGCACTCATGCAGCCCCAGACCATGACACTCCCACCACCATGCTTGACTGTCTTTGTACTCCTCACCTGATTGCCGTGTCACACGCTTAACACCATCTGAACCAGATACGTTTATCTTGGTTCCAGTAATCCATGTCCTTAGTCTGCTTGTCTTCAGCAAACTTTTTGCAGGCTTTCTTGTGCATCATCTTTACAAGAGGCTTCCTTCTGGGACGACAGCCATGCAGACCAATTTGATGCAGTGTGGGGCGTATGGTCTGAGCAATAACAGGCTAACCCCCCACCCCTTCAACCTCTGCAGCAATGCTGAAAGCACTCATACCTCTATTTCCCAAAGACAACCTCTGGATATGACACTAAGCATGTGCACTCAACTTCTTTGGTCGACCATGTTAAGGCCTGTTCTGAGTGGAACCCATCCTGTTAAACCGCTGTATGGTTTTGGCCACTGTGCTGCAGCTCAGTTTCAGGGTCTTGGAAATCTTCTTATAGCCTAGGCCATCCTTATGTAGAGCAACAATATTTTTGTTTAAATCCTCAGAGTTCTTTGCCATGAGGTGCCATGTTGAACTTCCAGCGACCAGTATGAGAGAGTGAGACATGACACAGGGGAGGGAAAATGGCTAATTGGGCCCAATTTGTACATTTTCACTTAGGGGTGTACTCACTTTGGTTTCCAGCGGTTTAGACATTAATGGCTGTGTGTTGAGTTATTTTGAGGGGACAGCAAATTTACACTGTTATACAAGCTGTAAACTCACTAATTTACATTGTAGCAAAGAGTAATGTGAAGGGGTGTACTCAGATTTGTGAGATTCTGTATATTGTACATTCATATCAGTCCCTGCCCTCAAGGAGCTTACAATCTAAGGTCCCTAACTCAAATTTATACACACACATACTAGGGACAATTTACCTACCATCATGCCTTTGGAACGTGGAAGGAAACCCATGCAGGCACAGGGAGAACATGCAAACTCCACGCAGGTAGTGCTGTTATTGGGATTCAAACCGACTACCTTAGTGCTGCTAGGTGCTTACCACTTAGTCACTCTGCTGCCCACAAAAAATATAATTGTGTACCCTATTTTTGTAACATTTGTAAGTGGTCACATGATCGTACCTCTCTCCCTGTCCCTCTACCTCAGTTGGGGGTGTGTCTGAGGGCTTGAAGGCGTATAAGCAGTGTTTGTATTTTTTTGCCTGTTCAAGCCAAGCTATGCCGAGACTTATATCCCGTTAAAGCCCTTGGCTGGATAGTGGGACTTGTAATCACCTGTACACAACCTTCTTGCGTTGTTGGGAGCTATATGTGACTAAACATTTTATTTAACTCTCTTTATACCACAAAGGTGATGCATATCCATAGAGAGGCCCCCATCAGCCTTTGTATTCTATTGAGGTTTTGGGCATATAAAGGGAATCATCTGCAGTAGATCAGTATGCCTTTGGGCAGCTGCCATATTATTGTAGCTACATAGTGTATATGGGTTATATACCCAGGATCCCTACTTTTTGTTCCTACCTTCTTTTGAAACAAGGTTTACTTTTACTGGGAGATTGCTTGGTGGTGTGTGCAATGTGAGAACCTGCTAATTTTGCATGTGACAACTGTAGCACCCACTGTGTAGAGTAGGTGCATTTAGTTGGGCTCCTGCTGTAGCCAGAAGAGCCAGGGTTAATTTGTTGAGAGCTAGGTTGGCAGAGCTCCAAGGGCTGAGTCTCCGTTGCCTCCCCCTGGCTTCTAGAAGCTCCTGGAGAGTTCTAGAACTTAGAGGGTGGAGGGGTAGAGATGAGGCCTGAATATTTGTTGAGAGACAGCCATAAGTATTCTGGAGCCTGGCCATGTGGGAGCAAAGTTCAGGGTCCTATTGCCTGGGAGGGGACCCCTGTGCTGGGGGGGGGGGGGCTTCGCCTCCAGGCATATGGAGCCAGATGGAAGGAGCCAGAGAGGAAAAAAGATAGCAGCAGATGAAGCCTCACACCATTTTAGCCTCAGCTAGGCTTAGCTGAGTCACCCTGGGAACCATTGGGACCTGTCCAGCAGGAGGCCCGTTCAGCAGCCACCACATGAGCTATAGGATCTTTACAAGGGACTGAGTGAGTAACTTCAAGTACTACACACCAGAACCTATAGAGGAGAAGTGGCCAGGTGCAATACCCAGCTAGCTATTTTCAAGGGACGGCTTAGAGCCATTAAAGCTCATACAGCTACCCCGCGCCTCTTGCTAAGGAAGCCAGGTGCCTTAGCATCATTCTAGCGGAGACAGAGTACCTGCAGTCAGAAGTTGGAGTTGTGCTTTACCAGTTGGGCTGATCAGTTTCCTACGGGAAAACAGCCTTGTGATCTTTTTTTCAGTAGCCAGAGGCAGTTTTTCTAGTCCTCAAATTCCATGTAACTGCAGTTTTGGGCATCCAATTTCCAATCCCCATCCAAGTTTATTCCCCAATAAACTAAAAACAAAACAACACCCTGGACTAGTGTTTGACTACCGAGTGGATGCTGAAAATTACTGTTGCCTGGCTGTGTCTGCAAAGGGGGCCCAAAAATTCAGCGGCTCCTAAGGGGGTAGCGATACACAACGTTGTCATTTTAATCATCATATTGGTGGAGGTTTTTTATCTTTTTTGTAATAATTAATTGTTTAAAAAAGGATTGTTTCTATTTACTGCTTGACCCTGCAGTGACCACCTTTTGAGGTTCTTTAGCCCATTTTTCTTTCTGATGCATGTTTGGGTTACTTGGTGTCATGGACTTTGGGCTGCAGGAGAACCATTACTCTTGGGTTACACCATGTACTTTTTGGTAAGTCAGTATACATGGCATTAGGGTAAGTGTGTTACTACCTTACCCTTCTTTGTTTAATTAAGTGAGGTCCGTAGTTTTTTTTTTTTACCTTTTTGTTTTTGCTATTCCTAGTGTAGCGATACCCCCAATTAAGAGAGCCGCTGGTTTGTTTTGGGTCCCTGAGTACAGCTCCACCAACCCCCCGGCAATCTTCTCTACCCGCTCTGGCACAGTTAATAAACAGATAGATATCTATGCACATATAAATATCACTTATACTCTAAGTGTAATGGATTCAAACTCACAGGCAGACTGCTAACTGAAATAACTGTCTTTACTTTTGGCAATGTGAAAAAGAAATGGTAACATGCATTAATATTTGACATACAACACACAAGCAGGTCCCTGCAGCATGCACTACAAACATGTATACATATGTGACTGGACAGCAATGGGGAACGGAGCGCCACGTGTAGCGACCGTCTGCTAGGCACCCCTGAGGTGCAACAAATCTAACTGTGACTACCTAACGGACCAGGCCTGATCCCTAACAATAGAGCTCAGTCCTTGAGGGAACACAGTATTCTTCACCGGCACAAAAACTGTAGAGGTGGTGCACATGTAGAATTAAATGATGTATTTGTAATCCACAAGAAAGAACAATCTTCTGATCTCTGAGGTAAATGGCCTTGGCAGTCTGATAGGCAGAAAGTGTGAAATAACAGTACAAGATGAGCTTTCAGCTCGCTCACCACTCCGGATACCGTCCTTAGCTCCGGGACCTCTACTGGCGGTGTCCGACCTCGTTCGTCACAGCCCCTGCGCTCCGGTCCTCCCTCTGACCGACCGTTCTCAGGCGAAAGTTTCCGTTCTGCACTGGCTGACAGTGAGGGGTGAGAGTCTCTCTCAGTCTGCTGCAAGGCCCAGGCTTCAGGCCTTCAACAGTCCCGGTCCGCACAGGTGTATCCTCTCTCTGTGATCCCTGCGTCAGAAGAGGAAGAGGCGGGCTTCCCCCCTTCCTTATATCACCTCCCCCATCAGCCTCTCGGGCGGAAACAACCAACCTCCCGGGAGCCTGGGGAATTATGGGAATCGTAGTCTTATCCCCTAAAAGGGGAACAACCCCGCTACACTAGTGTGAGGTGTCTCAACAACATTTGTGCATTATGTGGCTAAGCCTTCTAACTTATTTTGAATAGCAAGTGTGCTATCTCAGCTGTTGGGGAGGCAACCTATAGACAAGGCCTTGTATCTTTGACCAATTTTTATGTTTGCTGCCAAGTTGCCAATATGGAATCTGGGGGATCTAGTTCTATTTTGCAGTATATACAATTTCCTATAAAGCTAGAGACTTTGCATTAGCTTTTCACATTTGTTCCTGTAATAGGGCTTTGTGAGTTTGCTGATTCAGGGAAGCCTTGTCCTCTTGGTAGTTGTGCAATGGAATCCATTGTCTTTTGTAGATTATGTTAGCCTTTCACATGGTTTCCCGCAGCAAGAAGTGCTAACAAACTATTATGGTGTGTGTTCCTTGTTCATCAGAGATTACCCAGATCTGTACAAAGAAGGAACAATTGTATTGTTGTCTCATGACATAATCAGACAAATGTGAAAACTCCTTTTAAAGTGCACTAGCCAATAATACTAAGGGATAGCCATTCTGCGAATGGAAGGTGAATGTCAGGTGGTCACTTATTTTATATATACACAAAAACATTTTGGGGTTGATTTACTAAAAACAAAAAGACAGTGCACTTTGCATAGTGCAGTGGCACTCTGCGAGTGTAGTTGCTCCAGAGCATAGTAAAAGAGGTAAAGCTTCACTTTGCAAAGAATACCCAATCACATACAAGGAAAAAAAAAAGAATGCATTTTTGCTTGCACAAGATATGATGATGGAAGCCAGCAGAGCTTCGGTGCATTTACTAAGTTCTGGAGCAACTGCACTTGCAGAGTGCAAATGCACTTTGCAAAGTGCAAATGCATTTTGCAAAGTGCACAGTCTATTTGCCTTTAGTAAATCAACCTCTTGCACTCTGCAAGAGCAGTTGCTCCAGAGCTTAGTAAATGAACAGAAGCTCTGCTGACTTCCATCATCCAATCATGTGCAAGAAAAAATGCATCTTTTTCTATTTTCTTTGCATGTGATTGGGTATTCTTTGCAAAGTGAAACTTTTCCTCGTTTTCTAAGCTCTGGAGCAACTGCACTTGCAAAGTACACAGTCTATATGCCTTTAGTAAATCAACCTCTTTGTCTTGAATTTCTTTTTTTAAGCTGAATTGGTTGTTTTACATAGTAAGGGTTCACATATACCGTAACTCCCCAGAATGATAGAATAAGGTGACTATTAGGACAGTTCATAAAGGGCTTCATTATTCAATGTGTGAAATCCAAACTGTCCTTGTCATACAGTCTTATTTTCACTTCAATTTTTACAGCCATTCTGAGAATAAAATGTAAGTATATCTGGAATTAGATTTTAAGGGTATCATAAACAGTTTTGCTTCAATGTATTTCATGTCCCCATTATGTCCCCTTCTTTCTTAGATTCTGCGCATCTCTTTCCCTTATTTTGACTTGGAGCAAAGTTCCAGATGCAATTTTGACTTCCTGCAGATCCATGATGGAGACTCGGTGTCAGCCTTCATGCTGGGAAAATTCTGTGGTACCACAGCCCCCACTGAGCTCTTCAGCTCCCACAATGCTTTATATATCTGGTTCAAATCTGATGACAAATTTGCCGCTGGGGGATTTCTGATAAACTGGGAGTCTCGTCAACCAGGTAAAAACATTCTCTTTCCAAAAATGAAACAGATGAATAGAGCTGGAAGGCCTTGTGTTAAAATGGCGTCTGTGCTGTATTACCACTTCTTCTATCTCATTAAAGCCCAAATGCCATTTCAGTTTAAATCCACTAAAGGCATTCCAGGTTCATCAAAATAAATGGTCAAAAAGGAAAAGGTCTGGTGTCACCCGCAAACTACCTCCATCCCAATATATGCAACAAAAAACATGAAATCGCCCCGGGACTTTAAATGACGTGAATGCGGTTAGCCAACAATTTTTTTAACAGATTGTTGGTTAGCCAACAATTAACAAAGTAAATGCAGTCTCAAAATGTATTAAAATATTAATGCAAACATAAACATGAATCATAGCCAAGCCACTGAAATGATACATAAAGTAGAAAATGTCATTACAAGTATCAAGGTATAAAATGTTAAATGCAGAGTACACATGCATAAAAAGTACCCCAACGCATTACGCAAAAGACCATGCTCGCTTCATCAGGGGTAGATGTGTGTGTAGTACATCAAAGGCTGGATCAGACTACCAATTGCTTGATACCCAGAAGCGGCAGTAATGAGCGTCCGGCTCGGGAGCTGAGGAGGCAGAGGAAAAACCAACCCAACAGAGCATAAACGGGGGGCAGACATGGCCGGGATGGGGGAATGTGTCACCAAAGATCTCCCAGTATCCATTAATAATGTCAACTTGAATGAAGTAAACTGCTGCATGTAAGTGAAACAGGAAACAGGAAGTGACAAAAAAAAACTTCCTGTTCACTCACATGTAGCAGTTTACTGCCGCCTCTGGGTATCAAGCAATTGGTAATCTGATCCAGCCTTTTATACAATTTTATAAAAGAAACAAAAGAAAAACTTAATTTTTTTTCAAAATTTGAGGTATTTTTTATTTGTTTAACAAAAAATAAAAACCCCAGAGGTGATCAAATACCACCAAAAGAAAGCTCTATTTGTGGGAACAAAATGATAAAAATTCTGTTTGGATACAGCACAGCATGACCGCGCAATTGTAATTTAAGCAGCGAAAGGCGCTGAAAGCTGAAAATTGGCTTGGGCAGAACGGGGGTGGACTGTATTGAGGTGGTTAAACGAAAATTCGTATGAAAATTCTCTAAGTAGTTAAAGATTTTGTTTGCTTTCAATATTCAATTTTGGAATGAATGGTCTTTACTAATCAAAAAACACATACACTGTTAGAAATTCATACATTTGAAAAATCGTGCATACTGCTTCTTTGAAATTTGTTATCACTGTAGTAGAAAACGAGCACCAGTTTGACTCCACCAATGACTAGGAAAACAAACACTCCTACAATGAAAAATTTCAAACAAAAGTCTACTAATGTATACCCAGCTTAACTCTGACTCACTACAGGGTGTGTTAATCTCTGCAAAGAGACCACTGCTTCCACACAGAGAATAAGAAACCTTCTCTAAACCATGCTGGCAGGAGACACGATTTACTACAGCTCTGACTGCTGTCTAAGGCCCCTTTCACACCGGGGCGTTGAGCCGCGGTGACGGTAAAGCAGCGCTATATTTAGCGCTGCTTTACCGTCGTTTTCACCGCGGTTTTCGGCCGCGCGGTGCGGTTTTACCCCCCGCGAGCGGCCGAAAAAGGGTTAAACACCCCCCGCAGAGCGCCGCCGTAGCCGCGGTATTACCGCGGTAACCGCGGTATTGCCGCGGTTTTACGGCGGTCTCCCATTGTAATCAATGGGAAGGAGCGGTATAGGAGCGGTGAACACGCCGCTCCTATCCCGCTCCAAAGATGCTGCTAGCAGGACTTTTTTTACCGTCCTGCTAGCGCACCGCTCCAGTGTGAAAGCCCGCCGGCTTTCACACTGGAGTGAATGGGGCCGGATTTTTTCATGCGGTGAACAGGCGCTATTTTTAGCGCCGCACCGCATGAAAAACGCCCCAGTGTGAAAGGGGCCTAAAGAAAACAAACTCAACAGCCTTTGCACCACAAATGTATTTAGCTTCATAATCTGAAAGAGTAGTTATATTTTAAATAAATTTATCTGAAATAATATTCTGTTTTTATTTAGAATGTGGAGGTCAGCTGTCAGATCCTCATGGGTCCATTTTTTCTCCTGGTTACCCGGGTAATTATCCTCCTAATCGAGACTGCTACTGGACAATTTCTACTGCCCCAGGGCTTTATATCACATTTGCCTTTGGAACGCTGAGTCTAGAACATCATGCCACATGTGAAAATGATTATTTGGAGGTACATCTTGGTCTACATTGTCCTTTTATATGTTTTTTTTTTTTTTTTTTAGATGAACGCATTTAATGTATAGAGTAGAGAATGTTATAAACGCCTGTCAGATTTCTTGTCATTTCCATCCCAGTGGGAGAAATTGCTTTCACTTCCTCTCCCACTGATACAACTTACTCTTCAAAGTAAGTGAAATCCCCAAGTAGACAGTTGCCACCAGAACGACCATCTCCAATAGAATTCCATGTTAATCTTGTTCTGCCTACAGCTCAAAAGTGTGGATTTACTCTCACTTAACAAGTGTCACTAAGACAAAAAGAGGGGTGACTTCCCTCAGTAGGGACATGGACAGCAATAAAAACCCAACAGAGATTCCAAATCTTCTATACTCTGCCATACTGTCTAAAAAAAATATTAATATTTTTGTATTTATTGATTTTAAAAACAACCCCACCTATGAAGAACCCATCGGGCAACCCCACAACCTACATGTTTCATAGATGGGAGTGGGCTAGGAGGGGGGAGAGCCTGATATTCCTGCATTCTGCAAGAGTGTAAATGCTCTTCTGTAAGTATAACACAGGGGGATTTTTTATACTAGTCAAAAAAGGGCATTCGTAATATTTTTTTTTTTTCTCTTAAAAAGTTATAAGAGTTACCTCTTAGGGATGACTCTATTTTTTTTATTATTTACTTGCTATTTTACCCAGCCAGAGAAAGAGAATCGCGCTGTAAGGTCATCCTGTCTCCTGCCTAAACTCAATGTTGACAGGAGGCACTTTTTTTTACGGGTTTCATCTTTCTCCATCCAACAGCTCAGACAATTATCAAACCAAAACTCAGTTAGGAGAAGGGTTAGTCCTCATTGGGGCCTTACAGTCTTATATTTCCAATACGACAGTGACGCAAGAGAATAATAGCACATAGTTCTATTACTGAGAGGTAAAACTGCACTGTTACAACATCTTAAAGTGGAAGTAAACTCATATAAATCGTACCTATAGGTAATCCTATAATAAGGCTTACCTATAGGTACAGTAAATACCTCCTAAATGTGCGCTGTTTGGTCAGATATTTACTGTAGAGTACGTGCTGTCACCGGCACATGCGTTTTGAAGGAATGACCAACCTGGCCGTTCCTTCAGAGTCCTGAGCTGTAAACAGCGGCTCCCAGACACATGTGCGCGGTAAGTGACGTCATTGCGGACTCGGAAGGAAGACAGATGGAAGCCTTGTCAGCGGTGGCAGCTCGCTGCTGGAAGGCTGCGTTCTAATGGAACTTTCACATAATGCATATTAGAACATTGTGGCTTTACCTTGCAGGTTTCAGAAAAAAAAAAAAACAGCGGTTTACTACCGCTTTAAGTGTAGTAATTAGAAATGCTGATTTTTGACTGGTTGTGTTTAATAAGACATCGACACATGATGGGTTGGGCTGATTGCAGTGAATAATGACCAATATGCCACAGAGCCCACCCCTCTGTCTTCATGCTGCACAACAGGAATGGGCAGGATAAAAATATTTTTGTGCAGTAGTTTATATACACATTTGACAATGATGGTACAGTTTAGCATCTTCTACAACACAGTTCCAAAACTGTGGAATGTAGGCTTCAAAAAAAGGCAAGCAGAGGACAAAGGACTAGTTACCATTATTGCCTGTTGTTTCCTGCAGCTGATCTTTTCCCCATTTCTGACTTACCTTACCTTGCTATCCACTAAGATTGAGGAGCAGGGCTTTTTTCTTTTCATGTCAGAATTGCCGCACTAATGACTGGTGCTCTGATGACTGGTGATCTGATGATTGGTGATCTGATGACTGGTGATCTGATGACTGGTGATCTGATGACTGGTGATCTGATGACTGGTGATCTGATGACTGGTGATCTGATGATTGGTAATCTGATAACTGGTGATCTGATGACTGGTGATCTGATGACTGGGGATCTGATGACTGGGGATCTGATGACTGGGGATCTGATGATTGGTGATCTGATGATTGGTAATCTGATGACTGGTGATCTGATGACTGGTGATCTGATGACTGGGGATCTGATGACTGGGGATCTGATGACTGGTGATCTGATGACTGGGGATCTGATGACTGGTGATCTGATGACTGGGGATCTGATGACTGGGGATCTGATGACTGGTGATCTGATGACTGGGGATCTGATGACTGGTGATCTGATGATTGGGGATCTGATGACTGGGGATCTGATGACTGGTGATCTGATGACTGGTGATCTGATGACTGGGGATCTGATGACTGGTGATCTGATGACTGGTGATCTGATGACTGGTGATCTGATGACTGGGGATCTGATGACTGGGGATCTGATGACTGGGGATCTGATGACTGGGGATCTGATGACTGGTGATCTGATGACTGGTGATCTGATGACTGGGGATCTGATGACTGGTGATCTGATGACTGGTGATCTGATGACTGGTGATCTGATGACTGGTGATCTGATGATTGGTGATCTGATGACTGGTGCGGTAATGATCAAGAAGCAGCAACAGGTGAGGTGGAGAAAACACACTGCCAAAGACTGAATGAAGCAAAAGCAGGGAGGTCCTGACACTGTAGGTGTAGGTGTAGGTGTACAGCTTCCTCTACAGCTTCCTCTACAGCAAGGAGAACAGTGAGCAGCACAGTAGTGACATCACCAAATCTTACTCTGGATCCAGTGAGACTAGCAGTCAGAGGCAGTAGTGCTTTAGATTTTACACTGCAGATACATAGCTTTGGGGTTACAGAATTGGAGTGCCTAGTCACATGGAGTGTGCTGCTATTTTTTAGAAGGAATTAAAACTTTTCAGGATAGATTTTTTTTAGGCAACTGATTAGACACAATTATTTCTAGATGGAACCTTTAAGACGGCAAAAAAGACAGCATTTTGAGTTAAAGTTCATCTTTTGTAACCAGTATTAGTTTTATATGTAACCAGTGTTATATGGTACTTTGGGGCAGTTCCCCACCCTACCTGTGAAAGTGGACAGAGGATCTTCTCCCCACACCTGCTCTCAAATTTTAAAAACAGTGCGGCTGTGCGGGGTTTCCCCCTCCTACAACTGTGTCATTCAGTCACAGAGTTCTGCGAATCAATAAACTATAAGTCCCGTGTGCCACTGCGGCAGACAGCTTGTAGTTTTCAATAAATTATGAGAGTGCTGATTAGTGCCCTCATAGTTAATTGACTTCAGTAACTGTCTGCCTATATGAAGGTATGAGTGTCTGCAGGAGCCTAACATTGCACCTGTGATCCACTGATCACAGGTGCAATGCTTTGCAGGCTGTAGTGTTAAGAAAAATAGTATCCTTGTGGATCTAATTAATTTATTATTTGTTTTAATCTGATGTGTTTTCTTTGCAATAGATTCGAGATGGCCTCCTGCCCCAGGATACTCTCCTTGATAAATACTGCAGCACCCAGTCACCTGCACCTCTCCAGACATCCGGCCCATATGCCTGGATTCATTTCCATTCTGACAGTGCACTAACAGACAGAGGATTTCAAATCAACTACGTAACGTCATCCTGTGAGTAAGAACATTGTAACATATGTTGTTATTGTGTGGACAGCTGCAAAAGGTTGAATACTGTATGTAATCCTTATGCCATCATGGGCTTCCTCCGGGAGTTCCAGTTTCCTCCCACATGAAAGTATGGTAGACTAGTTGTCCTCTACACAAAACTGGTCCTACAAAATGCACGTGTGTGTAGGGGCAGAGATATTTATAATAAAAAAGAGACGGAAATGACCAGAGCATGAGAAATTGCCCATGGTGACCAAATAATCTTTTCAATTAGTGTCTTGAACATTAGCTCAACAACAGCCAAAAAAAAACTCTGTTTTTGTTAAGTGGGAAGAGTTGGGACGTCTGTCATGTTTTTATTGCCTTCTATATACCAATTGCCAAGATTTAACTCAATCTTGGAAAATGACTAAACACTATTTTAGTAGAGTGGGGACATTTTAGAACCTTTTTCGACAATGTTATTGCTGTGCCTACCTGCCCTAATTATGCCCAAATTTCTTGTAGGAGCATCACAGGTACCAGAAGTAAGGGGAAATTTCCCCAACGGTGTCACAGACAGAAATGAAACCTGACAAAAAGTTTAACTTTCTAGGAAACTAAAAAGAAACAACATTTTGACTGAAGATTGTCTTAAAGCAGTAGTAAAACCCGCTTTGTTATTTTTACCTACGGGTAAGTCTATAATAAGGCTTACCTGAAGATAAAATGAATATCTCCTGTTACTGCTAGGCAGCAGTGGTAACCTCTTAGCCACTGTGCTGCCTCCTTACAGATAGTTAAAAAGGTCAATGGTGTCAGTGGGAAATTATCTGAGAGGCAGAAAATGCTCATTGCTCAAGGATCCCATAGAAATCTCTGGAGGAACCCTGGTTAAGAAACCCTGATTTAGAGCATGCAAAATAATCAGTCAAAAGAACATTTGTAAAACATTGACTGAACATGATGGGCATTTTGATAGTAATTTGTTACAAGTGTGGGACACCACCAAAGGTAAAATTTGTGCAAATATTTATAATACGTATATAATTCCGATTGCATCTAAATAAAATTGATACAAAACTGAACTTCATCATTAATGGCTAGCAGTACTTGAGATCTATGCTTTAAAGTTGAACTCCAGGTACAAAAATGTATATTTAAATATATTCCTCAACAGCCAGAAAAGATATAAATCCACTTTGGGTGTACAAAATCCCAGATATTACCATATAAAAGAAGCGATGATTGATGGGAAAACTGTATATTTCATATTCCTTAATAATGTTGGCCTCGCAAATATTTGGAAAAATCATACCAAAGTAATGTGTGATTGTAAACTGACTAAGTCCTTGAGGGGTCATATTGCAAAGGAAGTTGGCTTGAGGGTTGTCTATTCCTTATACACAAGTCTAAATACCACAGCCCAAACTGGAATACGTTAGTCTGACACCAGAACTTGTGATATGCTTGTGTCTAAATCTGGTCAGCTGTGCTGCGTAAAAGCAGGGGGACTCCATGGCAAGACAGAATCTTTAGTTAAGTATTCTTGTTATATTTTCTTTATCTTTATCTGTATCTGACATTACTTTTAATAAATGTTATATTTATGAGTATTCGTGTGATCTCTCTTTGTACATATCGGATAAAAACCCTAAAAGAATTTAAACTATCACGTGACCGTGATACAACAGTGAGATCATCATCGTCCTTTAGCCTATGCAGAGAACAGATTTGTGGTAAAGTCCCAGCAGGTCCACCCCACTACAGGCTACCAGCAGAAAACTACAGGGGGCGAAGACAAGACCAGTCACCCTGCACAAAGACAGAGCAGCAGTGACTGGTCTTTTTTAAAGGAAGCCCCTGCACAGAGAGTTGGTTCCTGTTGGATTACTTGGTTCCTGTTGGATTACTGCTAAAATGTAAATGAAATACACAAATTACACCAGCATTCAAGTAACAATGCACACCCTTCTAATATTTAGACCAGGGTTTCTCAACCAGAGTTTCTCCAGAGGTTACTAGGGTTCTTGAGCAATAAGCAATTTCTACTTCTCAGGTAAGATTTAGATATCTGTAAGGGGGTAATTCTTCCCAATGACCACAAGTGTGAGGAGCATTCTTCCCACTTGCACAGGCATTGTTACAGCCCTGGCTATTAGCAGAGGAAAGTGCCTAGTTGCATGTTGGGTGACTGTATAAATGCCAGGGGCACATGTGCTTGGGGTCTTTCAGCTTTAGAGCAAGGTCCTGGGAGGAAGGGGGCGGGCTGTGAGGGTCATCCCTTCAGCTAGAAGAGTCAGTGGATGGGTGTCAGTCAAGGGGATGCTAGAGAGTGTCCTGAAGATAAAGTAGTCGCTTCAAGTCTGCTGCTAGAGAGATCAAGAAGACTTAATTCTTCCATACGAATGGCAGTATGGTAAAAGCAGTGTGTCTGCTTCCACAAGTAATTTGGTGAGACCAAGTGAGAGTTGTCCTTATCTACTCTGAATAGTTCAGTTGGATTATACCACTATTCCCTTCTCCTATCCAAGTTCCACAATAAATATAAAAAAAAAAAATACCCTGGACTGTTTATTGAGTAACAAGCAAACCGGAGTAAGGAGGGGATACTGTACGTGAAAACCCCCAGCAACTTTCTGTAGGTAATCAGAGGGAGGCCTAAGAAGTCAACACACAGCAAGCCCTATGGGACAGTGCTACCCCACTGACTATCAAACTAATGCATCATGAGTTGTAGATATAATAATTTTTAGCATGGGTTCCCTGAGACCAGAAAGTTATTTCAAGGGTTCCTTTGTCTTGAAAAGTTTGAGCTTTAAAGCCTTACCCCAGTTTTTTTTTTTTTTTTTCCATTTTAACTAGAGCCAGTAAGAATTAAAAGTTCTCTCTAGGTTTTATTTCTGTTTGAGAACACGTTGGTAGATTTACCCTCACTTCATGTCTCTGTGATGCCATATACTGTAATAAATGGAGGGTAGAGGTCATCACCAGGACAAGAAGAAGAGTAATAACAACATTGTTTATATCCTTTCTCACCCTACTTGTTTCTTTCTGTGTCCTTTTTGGAGAAATGTTCCAAAACATTCTTGTTTTGCGAGAACGTGAGGGTATATCACCCTAATGGGGTAAAAAAAAAAAGTCTGACAGAAGCTCCAACCCTTCCCTATTATATTCAAAATTAAATATTAATTTGGGTTGTAGTTGGGCTTTCAATAGAAAATCCAGAACATACTCAAAAAGGTTGATTGCCCAGTGTTCATGTATGCTCAGTAAAATGCTGTAGAATGTGGTGCAACTGAATAAATTATTTGGGCTTGAAAAAGACCCTGATAGAACTGAAACACATTTTTGTTTGAGGGTTCATCTATGGCTGTAAATGTTTCTACCCTGTTGAATGAAATAAAACATGGAGTTTAAAATTGTTGTTGCTTATCTTACTTAGACACTTATTTTAAATAGGCTGGCTGTATGTTTTTTGCTGGCTGGCTAAATTATTGATTACATAAATAGGAGATTAATAATTAGGTAATATGCCTGGATTTCAGTGCAATTTATATCTTTTTGTGTTTCAGCTGGAACCCTCTGTGGAGGAAACTTCACAGATGCGGAAGGTTTCATCACTTCTCCATCATGGCCGGATGCTTATACAGGAGACAAGCAATGTATCTACATTATCACACAAGGAGCTGGTGACCAGATTAATCTCAGATTTACCCATCTGGATTTACAGAGCAGTACTGGCTGTTCCCTGACAGTTATAGAGGTATTATGAGCATCTAGGCCTTTACCCACTGTTCTGTTAAAGAGGGCCTGCAATGTGGAATCTAGTCCAAAAAAGACAAGTCGAGGACAAAAGACTAGTCACCAGTATTGCCTGCAGGCTTACTGCAGCTGATCTTTTCCCCATTACTGAATAACCATGCTTTGATCTGCACTGTGTAGAGGCAGCCATGTTGGTAAAGGCTGGGTTTTGCTTCCTGATGTCAGAGCTGCCCCCTTGATGACTGGTGGGGTAATGATAGAAGAGCAGCAATTGAGGTGTAGAAATCACTGACCTAAATATGAATGAAGCAGAAGCAGGGAGATTCTTGCACAACAGGTCCTAAAGTACATTGTTCCTCTCCAACAAGGAGAACAGTGAGCAGCACAATAGTGACATGACCAAATTTTGCTATAAAGCAGGGGTCTCCGAGCTTTCTAAACAAAGGGACAGTTTACTGTCCTTTAGATTTTAGGGGCCAGACTGTGACCATCGGGAGCAGAAATTGTCCTGGCATCATTGGCATCTTGCGCATTAGGGAGAGGAATAGTGTCCCATCATTGGCATCAATTGGAGGACTGGTACCCCATCATTGGTATCAATTGGAGGAATGGTACCCCATCATTGGTATCAATGGGAGGAATAATACCCCATCATTGGTGTCAGTGGGAGGAATTGAGCCCCATCATTGGCATCAATGGAAGGAATGGTGCACCATGATTGGTATCAATGGAAGGAATAGTGCCCCATGATTGGTATCAATGATAGGAATTGTGGCCCATCTTTGGTTTCAATGGAAGGAATAGTGCATCATAATTGGTATCAATGGGAGGAATATGTGTAAAAATATAGTAAAGCGCTGATGTGAATAAATATTAAAATATGTGAGAAATAAATATTAAAAGATAACTAAATAATATAGCTGCAATTATATATGTGAACTGATACACAAAAATAAATAGCTTTAAATGAATAATTGCGCTAATATTAACCTACTAATATTGCACAGTGTACCACCAAATTAAGTGAATAATTACGAACATATAGTGAACCATACAAAATATAAGAAATATTTAAAATTCCTTCTGTGTAATGGTAAGAATAGAGCAAACTTTTGCCACAGGTAAAAGAATATGACATTCCACTGTGTACAAACCAAAGTCTCTGCCAATAAATTCACGTATGTGGGACTAGATAATCAAGCCTTAATGAGTCTTCTGAGTAACAGATGGTTCATTCTGAGATTTCACTGCTGATTCCCATGGATGAACTTCCAACTTTCAGCAGGCTTCCATAACATGAAAAATAAAGAACAAACAAGACCATTGCGCATATAGTATAACAAAGTGATCCCTATTTAGTTAGGGTGAACCTCACTCACGCTTCCCTGCAAGATAGATCGCATATGAAATGATCAGTTGCATACAGCATAACGCTGGGATCTCCTCATACACTAACAGTGCACACAAAACACTGCTGGTAACGTCACAGGCTCTTCCTCCCTGCCTTCCCAATGATGGGAGGAATAGTACCCCATCATTGGCATCATTGGGTGGAATAGTTCCCCATTGTTGGTATCAATAGGAAAATAGTGCCCTGTTGGTGATGTCAGTAATAGGAATTATGCTCCATTTTTTGGTGTCAGTGGGATGAATTGTGTCTTGCATCAGTGGGAGGAAAAGTCCTCCAAGAGCTGGATAAAGGCAAGCAAAGAGCTGCTTCTAGCGCCGGGCCACACATTGGAGACTGCTGCTCTAAAGCGTGAAAGGCTAGTAGTCAAAGGCAGCAGTGCCTAAGATGATCCTATACTGCAGAGATACAGCTATGGGAGTGCCTAGGCAAAGGGCATTTACTGCTATTTCTTACAAACTCAAAGCAAAGCATACCATACATTTTTTGAGACTGCCTAGACACAGGCAACAAAAAAAATATAGCCTGAAGTTCTAACTCTTATGCCCTCTACTATTTTGTTTATATCACAGCTGGAAAGATTTCCCATCATTTCCTGTCCTGCCAGAGCTTAATACCTGAAGCACCAATTATACAGCGGTTCTATCCCTTTCCCACGCTAACACAAACAAAAAGATAGAAAGTTTTGATTGGAGGCACACTTTACAGCCTCATGCACAAAGGTGCTTAGCAGCTCCTGTTTGCTGAGACGTAAAATCCCAAGTGCTTTCTGGCACCCATAGAGGCACACATGCTGCTTATAGTCATCAGCACAAGTGAATTGCTATGCATGGCTGTCCTGAGGCCATCTGCGTTTACCCGCAAATATCACTGTTGCATTCAGGGAGAAGTGCCGTACATGCACAGGTAAATGCAGAAGTTTCAGGTGTTTAGCTGAGCACAACCGCATACAGCCTTTCACTTGTGCTGATGGCTGTATGCAAAATTTACAGCCCCCCAGGTGTTTTTACACCTCAGCACACAGAAGCTGCTAAGCATCCATGTGCATGAGGCTTAAAGGGTTAGTTCACCTTTACCAAAAAAACTGCTTATGCAAGTAAGGGGTGCCTGTACTTAAAAACAAACCGAAGGTAAAAAAAAGCCCTTGCTATAGGTGTTGGCCATTTACGTACCTCTTGAAGCCTGGCTGAGAAACTCCCAGATATGGTATCATTCTTTATTGCCCTGTTGCTAGGACATTGCCAAGATACCAGCTAATTCAGACACCCTCACATGTGCATTCTCTCACCGCCAGCTGTCCCCACTGCTCTAATCAACTTTGATTAGAGCAGCGGGGGCTGGCTGTACCCTGCCTATTTTTGGACATTATACATTTATGTGGTGTAGGACATGGACCCCGTGCCCCAGAGGACGTTAATTCTAACGAAACGTGTCCGGTGGAGTTCATGTCCATGAGGTACCATGCACGCCAATCCTGTATACTGGTCAATCGACTTCTAGGAAGTCTTGGATCTATTAATGCTTGTTTTTATCAGATTTCTGTAAGTGTTTAGCACTGATTTCTTTTAGGAAACTGTTAAGCAGTTTTACACTATATGGCTGTTTTAGCTTTCCTTCATGGGCCCTACCATGAAGTAAACTTTACCATCAGCCATGACAGTACCATCACCTGCAATATAATAGCTGATTGGATCTTATATACTTGCATATCAAGCCTGTCTAGACTCTTATAATTAGAGTCTAAACCTCTGGTAAGGAGGCATTTTATATCAATATCAGTGGAGGTGAACTTGGGTGATCAAAACGCACATCAATTATACTCCTTGTTACTGGATGTTCATCAAGGAATTAATCTGCACTATTTAGAACAGCACCAGTTGTTCACACTTTATGGACACTTGTTTATTCAATATCTATGTTTAGCGAGGTAACATTTTTTATTGTTTCACGTTTATCACGATTGGTTACAAGCAGCTTGCACTTTTAAATTTAGTCTGTATACCTGCGCAATATTTAACTATTTTTTGTTTATAATGTAAATTGGCTACCCTTATAGCAAGGGCATTAAAATATTTATTTGAAAAAAAAAAAAAGGTGAAATGAGGAAATATGTCTGATTAGTAAATTACTAATGTGTATGTTTTTCTCAGGTATGTATATTTACAGATATTACATTCTTCTTTTGTGTAGATTAGAGATGGAGGCTCGCAGACGGCGCCACTAATTGGCAGATACTGTAACAGCACAATTCCTGCTGCCGTAACATCAAACTCAAATACACTGTGGGTGAAATTCAAGTCAGATGCATCAGCTACAGCATCGAGTTTCCGAGCGTTCTATCAAGTTGGTGAGTATGGTAAAGGGTCAGTCCAAGCAAACCCTTTTTTTGGTTGCTGGGTGGAAGCTATTGGAGTCAGTTACCTGCTAGCTTCCATCTGGAGTTCCCAGCTCTGCCAACTGCAACCGCTAAGTCTCACTCCTCTCACTGCATTCTCCACAATGAATGAAAACTTCAAATGGGAGAGTGAAAGCTCCTTGTCATAACTGTTGTAGGTGGTTGGAGCTGGGAATTTAGGTGTCAGAAGCTGGAACGTTCAAAAATGTGAAGATACTGTTCGGCAGTTGAACCTGCCAGCACCTATTCAAAATGGAAATATAATTTTTAGACCAAATGAATCTCTAAGAACCCAGGTTTGTGTTTTCAGTTTATTTTAATGTTAAATTCTGGGCATTATTTCCCCCATTGTCAGCAACAGTGGGGCATAGTTCCTGCCACCGACATGGACAATGGGGCACTAGTCCTCCCACTGACATTAAACGGTGGCACAGTATTCCTCCCACTGACAGCAATGATAGGGCGGCGTTCCTCCCACTGACAGCAATGATAGGGCACTATTCCTCCCACTGACACCAATGATAGGGTGGCACTCCTCCCACTGACACCAATGATGGGGCTATTCCACCCACTGACACAAACAATGGAGTGCTATTTCTCCCACTAACAACAATGGTGGTGCGCCATTCCTCCCACTGAGACCAATGATGAGGCACCATTCCTCCCACTGACACCAACAATGGGACACCATTCCTCCCACTGACACCAATGATGGGGCATTATTCCACCCACTGACACAAACAATGGAGTGCTATTTCTCCCACTGACACCAATGATGGGACCTATTCCTCCAACTGACACCAATGAGGGGGCACCA
Organism: Lithobates sylvaticus; assembly: GCA_028564925.1. Taxonomy (NCBI): domain Eukaryota; kingdom Metazoa; phylum Chordata; class Amphibia; order Anura; family Ranidae; genus Lithobates; species Lithobates sylvaticus. Next base: position 482,573,463 of record CM053030.1, read on the forward strand.
TTCCTCCCACTGACACCGACAATGGGACACTATTCCTGCCACTGACACCAACATTGGGGCACTATTACTCCACCTAATTCCAATGATATGGTATTGTTTACTCCTACTGATGTCAGGGCACTTTCTTATCCCATTGGTCACAGTTTTCCCCCCTAAAGTTTGAGGAACATGAAGTCCCCCCTAAAGTTTGAGGAAAGTGGCCCTTTGTTTAGAAACTTTGGAGACCCCTATTCTAGGCCAACAGCCAAATACACAGTTGACATATTGTAACATATTCTCTATCACATAGGTCCCCATACCCTGGGCTGCACAGGAATTCACATGTGAATGGAGAGCTGCAGGAGCGGTAAAGCATTGTCCGTGGTAGGGGGCAGTGTGGTACACGATTCAGTGCACGCGGCTCCATTTTCTTTTTTGTACAAATTTTATTTTAAGTATAGAACTTCATTCATGGCAATGTACAGCAGTACAATGTGCTGCGTTGTACATAGCCATGCGATTCAGCATTGTGTACTGCGATTGCGCTGCAATGTGAATGAAACACATAGGTAACAATTGTCTCCTGTGTCTCCTTTCAGTGGCAGAAGTTTTACAATGCAATAAAATGCCTGTCACTGCACACTGTGTGAATTAGCCCCACACGACTAAAAAATCCATGCCAAAAAGTTTGGGAACCGCTGCTCTAACAGTATCAGTTGTAGAGTTAGTTGAATGGCTTATAGTGGGTTGTCCAGTATGAGACCTTTAATGAATTCCCCCAACCTCTGAGTGCTATCCAGACAAAAATGTACCTTCCTCCTCAATTTAGTGATCTGCACTGACCTCTAAGGACTTGCTGGGGACATTTTTGCTCAAAATGCCTTTTAATAGCTTTGAATAGAAGAGTAAGGTATTTGTCCAGTTGGGCAGCACTTAGAAGGTGGGGGGATTCATTTTACCCAAGATACAGTTGTCCTTTTATTGACATCATTTGACATAAACATTCTTTGATTCTCCAGGATGTGGCGGTGCTAAGTCTGATGCTGGAGTCATTCGCACTCCAAACTACCCAAATCCCTACCACCAAGAGAGAACCTGTGAATGGATCATAACTCAGCCAGATGGAGAAGTGGTTCTGTTTAGCTTTGACTCCTTTGGCCTCCAGCCAGGTACACAGTGCAGCTCTAACTATGTTGAGGTAAGTCCAGATAAACTGACTTAAAGTGAAGTGGTATGGAGTAAAGATTTTTTAAAGAAGTAAGGCACTGAGAGGAGAGGGGTGGGAGACTGGAGAAGCTGCACATAAAGTAGAGGATAAAAGACCTGAGAGCTGTGCAGAGAGAGAAAAGGTGGGGTTTGAGGGTTTGATTGGGGTCTTAGGGTGTTTTCATGGATACTGGGAAGTGAGCTGTGTACCTGAAGAGCAGATCTCTTCAGTGGAACATGCTCTTTGCAGATAATTTACCTCCAGGTGATAGATTTCACCAGGTACAAAACTGCAGGTCTCAGTGAGCGGGGAACCTTAGAGAGACCTCTCTAACCTAGTGGAGACCACTAATAGATAGTCCTAGATTGAGCTCACTCACTCCTCTAATGGGTTATTGATAGTGGAGAGTGGACCCTGTCTCTTCTTTCCAGAAGGACACTTCAAAGTTACTCTAGGCCTGTTTTAGGCCTACCGGTATATGCTTTAGGCCTATATTTCATGGTACATTCATAAAATTAACGCTGTGATGAGTTTTGTGGAGCCTACGGTGTCCAACAGAGTTCTCTCTCTGTTTAACAAAGAACATGCTTTGTCTACTTGCCCTGCTCACAGGGGTACCTTTCGCATGGAGCACAGTCATCAATGCCCAGAACTAGGCGGAGACTGCGATCATATGAAGAATCTAACCTTAAGACAGTTCCCCGACTTAGAGATGAGCTTCCACGCTGTGTGCAGTAAAAATGCAGAGTTCTTCTGAAAAATGTGTTGTCCCATTTCACTTCAAACTGTATCTGATGTACTGTATGTTGCATTAGGAGGGACGTGTTGAGCCTGCTTCCACTCCACCAGTCCAGCAAACCTCTGTTACCTCACACACAATAACAGAATGGGTTCCTGCTGTGCACCTAGCATGAACCTCATGCGTGCACGTATTAACTCTTTGCTTCCCGTACCTCGTGACCAGGCCATAGATCTCCATAGCACAGGTTCGGATCCAGTTGCTATTGGATACCAACCGCTAGAGAGGGAGGCAGACAATGACCCCTCGCTACCGGAGGACCTGTCGCCTTACCAGGTACCATGCCTAACGACTGGTTGCTTGGTTTCTTGAACTTGTGCTTGGTTACTCTTAGCAACTAAATTCCTCCTCCTTGTCTTGCTGAGTTAACCCTTCTGTAGCGGTGTTACTTCATATCCTGTTGTGTTTTACAGACCCTTTATATACACCAGAACCAACATGCACCCCTTTGAATAATTTCATACCGGGCTAATAAAGGTTAATGTAACATTATTGAACAAGTTGAAGCATACCAGTTCAATATGAACAACTTTGTCTTTGTACCTAAACTAACCACTGTAATGTGGCTGCCCAGGCATATCTCCATGATGTGAGAGTCCATTTTGGCATTCTCCATGGCTTTGATGTCTCCGAAAGCCTTTAGCAGACTGCAAGGAGCAGCAGTCCCAGTACCTCCCACCGCAAGCAGGAACAGAACCAACCAAAAGGACTAAGGATCTTCAAGGGCCCCTAGACTTCAGCCTTCCCCCTTTCTATAGCACAGGTGAGCTAGCCGCTAGCTAGTACAAAAAAGTCTGGGAACTGAGCTTACAACAGTTAACTCTTTCCTCTGGCCTGGGCCCACCGCTGACTCTCTAGACCCAACATATTTCAACCTGCCTACATGCTCTCTGCAGCTAAATTACCTTAGATATCAGAATTATACAGCTTTAAAAACTGGAAATTGAAGTGAAATAAACAGGGAACCCTAGGAAGACACCTACTGTTCTAGTGGAGAACATCAATACCAATGCCTAGATTGAGTTAACCTCCTCCTTCAATGGGCTATTAATAGCAGAGAGAGGTTTCTCCTCTCTTCTCTCAAGTGGACAGGTACTCCAAAGGTGGCCTTTATTTTACAGACCATTCGTACTGTAAAATGCAGACTGCCATCAGCTTTGTGAAGCCTGTGATTTCCTTTAAAATTCTATCTACTTAACACAGCAGAAGAACTCTTCGATTTGATCAGAAGTAGAGTCACATTTATTTTTTCCCTATCGAACTCCATTAATTTGTAGAGCACACCACTTACTTCTGAGACCTGAAGAAATTGGAGTGCTAAGCACAACTGTAATGCACACATCTATGCTTTATAAATGTTCATAAAAAAAAAGCAGCATGGCCATGGTAACATCATAATGTTGCTTTATGACTGGAGCCCTCAATCAACTTTCAGGGCAGAAATCCTGATGTGAAATAGATCACTGACCCAAACTATTTGATTTAGAATGGTGAATGCTGGTGTTATTGATATACATATTTGTAATGGGAAAATTAACACAATTTCTGTATTTACAACTGGAATACAGATTCCTATAAAAGCACTTTTATTCATAGAAAAATGTTTAGAACCTCTATTCTAAACATATGACAGAGACAGAGGCTCTAACCCTTTTCCTACTCTATGTGAAACTAAAATGAACAAATTTGGCTGGAGCTGGGCTTTAGGATGGTTTTAATAGATTTAACGAGCAACGGTTAACTATGACAGTTGGATTGAAAATGGTCTTCTTGCGGTTTGATGGAATACATACAGTATGTTTTTTTATGTATGTCTGGGGATGTCCTTTAAACACATGATATTTCTACAGGTCAGAGATGGGCCATCATCCGATGCTCCTTTGATTGGAAAGTATTGCGGCCCAGAAGTTCCTCCATCGGCCTATTCAACCCAGAGAAGTCTGTATATTAAGTTTGTGACTGATGCTTCCATGACAAATCATGGCTTCTTAGCCTCATACAGCTCTCTAAATTTAGGTAAGCATATTTTATTTTTAAAGAGTAACTCCACTTTTGTTGAGAAAAAAACAATCCCTTTGGAGTGATCAATGTGCATTGCAAGGATTTTAAGAAAGTGCAATGTCCTACCTGTTTCTGCTCTGAAGAAAGAGCCGTATGTTCCACCAAATTTTTTCGATAGTGCTTCCGAATGGGAGTGGCTTATTCATTTTAATCAGCTGCGGCATTTGGAGTGCTCTGATGAGAAAAGTTGCAGTGTCAGCATGCCCATTAGAAGTAATTAACCCTTAGGAAGTATCTTATCAAAAATGACATTGTTGTTGCAGAGGATGCCTAAAACCTGACTTGTACCTTAGCGCAGAGTTCTTCACACAAGCAGGAAATTACATTTCTTGGGGCGTTCTGTATACCAGCTGTGTACAAAATGCCTTCAGAAGCCTTATGGCATTGACTATATATAAAATTAGAAGAGCTGCAGAATGCAACGGAAAGGTCATTTTTAATAACATTAAATTATAATATGGCTTGTATAGCAATTAGATGTGCTAGATTATTTTTTTCACTCAATATAATTGTAGGCAGGTGCACTTGAATTTCCTCATTGCAGGTGGCACTCAACTGCAGCAGCAGTACAGAGGGAGTCAGGAGATACATGGTTCCTCTATGGTTTCATGGGTCACTGGGGCAGCAATCCAGTTGGATGCTGACAGCCCATGTGACTCTGGCCACCATCTTGGGTCCGGCAGAGTCTATTTAAAACCCTGCCTCATATATGTGTCTTGCATTTAGTGTGTGGGTAGTGTAAGGGCAGCAGGGACGTGCGGTGAGGTCAGTGGATAGTGAGGCACTGGTTAGTATCAGAGCCAGATACACACAGGTTACATACGCCGCGATCGTTAGAGCGAGAGCAATAATTCTAGCACTAGACCTCCTCTAACTCTAAACATGTAATCTGTAAAAAAATTGAAAACGCTGCCTATGAATATTTTTAAGTACTGAAGTTTGGCGCCATTCCATGAGTGTGCGCAATTTTAAAGCGTGACATGTTAGGTATCTAATTACTTGGCATAACATCATCTTTCACATTGTAAATACCGTGTAACATAAAAAGTTGCAACGGCCACCATTTTATTCCCTAGGGTGTCTGCTAAAACAATATATATAATGTTTGGAGTAATTTTCTAACAAATAAAATGATGATTATTACATTTAGGAGAGAAGTGTCAGAATTGGTCTGGGTGGCAAGGGGTTAATTATCATAAGTAATATACAAATAATTATTATATATTATTTTTGAGGTAATTTACTATATTTTTTAAAAACTGTACTCAAGCAGGTGGCCTAACAGACAAATTACTGAAGTTTGAAGTTATAACTTCAAACCAGTAATTTCACAGTAAATAGATAAATAATAAATGATTATCTTATAACATATAGCATAATAATATATGATTTAACTTGTACCTTTTCAACAGCAGCAGATTCCTATTCTCCCTCTTAACTGTGTGAGAAAAACATGGGATTGTGGGTAAATCTTATACACATAAACATGTTATTTCCTTCTATTTAAGAGGGCTGGGCTGGAAGGGAGCATTTGTCTTTTAGACACATGCCCCTTCTATGACACTGCAGTGAGAGGCATGCCTCCACTGCAGCAATTTTATTGGACAGCTGGAGCTAATGGTACTTTACCATTGGTCCAAGACTCCAAGCTGTCTATTGAGCTCAGTGCCTCTGACAAGAAGTGAGGAGAGGCACTGTGAGCTCATCCTCTCAGTCTGCTGCAAACAGAGTGTGCCAGCTTGTATTTAAACTGGCTGCTCTGTGTATAGGTTCTGACAGGTTGTGCAAGGAGCCTCGTATATCCAGAACCATAGGTTGTAGAAGCCCCACATTTTTACCAGTGGTGGGGTAGGGCTTAGGCTACCTACCCCCATGTCTACTACTCTCGAAGCGAAAATTATTTTTTTTTTTAATGTTCATGGCTCTACCTTACCTGCCTCACCTGACTGCATGTCCATGAAGGACAGGTCACCTGTCTGTCAGGGAAAGGTTCCAGACCAGAAGGGAAAGTATAGGGCAGAAGTGCCCAACCTTTTGAAGAGCAAGGGCCATTTAATTGACTTGGTAATCTGTCACTGGCCACAATGAGCGGACAGATCCTTGTCAACTCTGCATTTGCAGAACCGACACAGCCTGCTCTACTATATGGGCCCTCTGATCTGCAAATATTTTTTTTAGTGGATTGGATTGGAGGTAGGGGGGTGTAAACAGACACAAGTCTGTTTACATCTGCTGCTCCACAGAGGTGACTAAGGGGTCCGATTCGGTATACCTGCCTATTTGTCAGGCGACTGAAAAAGGGGCCTAAGGCTAATTTCATGCTGATGCGCTACAGTTTACCGGCACCCGCTGTGCACCTGTGGCTTAACAACAGAAGCCTATGGCTCAGTGCAGGTAACCCGCAGGTGCAGTGCGCTCCACCTGCGGATCAGTTTGAAAGCAGCCCAGTAGCCACTGAAGAACAGATATGCCCATATATACACTGTGATTTTAGTAATAAAATTACCTTTAATAACAGTCTTTCATTCAGGTATTTCCGGCTGTTGCTTTCCCAGGCAGAGAACATTTGGTATCACTCCACGTGTGACAGGAAACGGCGCTATACAGGAAGCATCGGCTTATGCAGCTCTGCTTTGCAACCGCTCGCTTCCTATACTGCTGGCTCCATTCACAACACTTCGGAAATTCGGAACTTCGGAAATTTGGAACTTCGGAAATTCGAAATTTCAAATTTCCGGAAACTCAAAATTTCGGAAATTCTAAATTTCGGAAATTAGAAATTTCGGAAATTCTAAATTTCGGAAATTAGAAAAATTCTAAATTTCGGAAATTAGAAAAATTCTAAATTTCGGAAATTAGGAAATTCTAAATTTCATAAATTAAAAAATTTGGAAATTAGGAAATTCTAAATTTCATAAATTAAAAAATTTGGAAATTTGAAAATCCAAGAATAAGAATGAAAATCTGAAAATTCAAAAGAATGAAAATCTGAAAATTCGAAAACCCGAAAATCTGAAATAATAACTAATAATAAATATTAAATTATAGGTATTATAGGTACAAATTTATCCGAAGTTACGAATTATCTGAAATAACGAATGCCTTATCTAAAGAATGGAACTTAATAATCTAATAATAATAAATAACAATAATAATAATAAAACTTTTTTTATTATTTATTATTAATTTGTTCCATTCCATTTGTTTAGATGCAGCATTCGTTATTTCGGATAATTCGTAACTTCAGATAAATTTGTATTTGTTACGTTCACAAACAGACAAATTTGAAAGGAAATTCCAATACCTATAATTTAATAGTTAGTTATTATTTAGAATTTTACTGATTTTCTTTCTTTTTTCAGATTTTCGAATTTTCGAATTCTAACATTTCCAAATTTTCAAATTCGGAAATTCGGAAATTAGAAATTCGGAAATTCAAAAATTCGAAAATCCGAAAATTAGAAATTCTGAAATTTAGAAATTCGAAAATTCTAAATTCGTAAATCTTGAAATTCGGAAATCCGAAATTCTAAATTCGAAAATTTGGAAATTCGAAAATTTGGAAATTCGGAAATTTGAAAATCTGAATTTTCGGGTTTCTGAATGTCTGAATTCCGAATTTTCGAATTTCCGAATTTTCGAATTTCCGAATTTTCACATTTCCGAAAAAAAGCAAATAAACAAATGAAATGAAAACAAACAATTTTTTTGTCAGTGCACATGTCTAGTAAAGGCAGGCGTCCCAATGCTTTTGACAATTTAGTGTATGAAGTGCAATTGCTGTGATGCTACATCTTTTTTTAGCACTGTCTTTATTTGGTTGTATGAAAAAATATTTGTTTCCTCTAATTGACTCTGAAAAGCTTTAATTTTTATAATTAGTGATAAGTGTTTGCTGTTTATGTCTAGGTTGTGGAGGAACACTTACCACCCTTGAAGGTGCAATATCAAGTCCCAGTCACCCTGCTGAGTACCCACATGGTGTCCGCTGCATATGGCTCATCTCAGTACCACCAGGCATTCTGATACAGTTAACATTCACTACATTCAACCTGGAACAGACATTTGCCTGCCACGGTGATTATCTAGAGATATACGATAATGCAATGAATGCAACTGGAAACAAAATTGGAAAGTGAGTTAACAATTTTTTCTGGACATTTTTTAAGTTGTCCTAAAGCAGAATTTCTCAACCCTTGAGGAACCCTTGAAATAGTTCTCCGGTCTCGGGGAACCCCTGCTAAAAATTTGAAATCTACAACTCATGATACATTAGTGGGATGGTCAGTGGGAAGAATGGTCCTTACACTTCTGGTCATTGGGAAGATGGCTAAAACGATGAATGGTGTCAGTGGGAACTTATGCGAGAGGCAGAAATGGCTCAATGCTGAAGGAACCCCTAACAACCTCTGGAGGAACCCTGGTTGAGAATCACTGTCCTAAAGGGTCAATGACATTGTGGAGCCTGGTGGTCACAGTCAGCTCCAGGCTTTTCATATGTATTGGATACTCTAGGACTCCCTGTCCAGCTCTGTCCCTGAAGTTTAAGTCCCCTTTCACACTTATACGACTTGTCCCACGATTTGGGACTGCAAAGTAGCATGACAAGTCATTCCCCATGATTTTCAATGACAGTCATTCATATTAGTACGACTTTAATTTGTTCCGACACTAGTAGTCCCTGCACTACTTTGGTCCGATTTGATGCCGCTTACACAGGCATTCCTTGAAATCACGGCAAAATCGTGGTAAAATCACACGACTTTGAAGTCGCACAAGTGTGAAAGGGGCCTTAATTGTTCCTGTCAATGTTTGCCTATTGCAGTCCCTCCAGTTTTATTCTTCATAATATAAAATAAATAGAGAGTGGGGGGCCCTCATTACGATCAAAGCAGGTGTACAGACCCAGATCTCACTAATAGAGTCCTGGAGTGATAATAAAAATTGAGAATTGAACCCTCCAGCATCTACCAAAAACATTGAGCAATCAATAACAAAATCACTATTTGATGAACGTATAACAAAGTAGCAAACAAGCCACAAAGTCTTATGACAATAATGTCAGAAAATGCTTTCTTTGGCTACAGGAATGGGTTACAATTGCAAGCTTTTGAGACACCTGAGGTCTCCTCTTCAGACATGGTGACACCATCAGAGCAATTTTAACCTAATAAATTTACCAGTAAAAAGTTGAATTATGACATGTGTAGTTCCACTGCTTTTAATCAGGAATTATATGCTAAATGTAAAAAAAAATTTGTTGCTGATTACATTACCATGTGCTAGTGAATTCCTGTTGGATAGCCAAACTTTAGATTTATATTATAGATCTCTTTAAAGAGACATTATCACCTTGCCCATTCAGTGTCTTGCCCATAAAGTGTCTTCATAAAAGGGACCTTTGACCCCCAAGGTGATACTCACCTGGCCAGTGCTTCCCCACCACTCCTGCCTCCTTCACAGCCAACAAATCACCAGTGGTGATGTTGTTGGATACTAGGTGTAACAATGATGTCACTCCTTTGGTCATTGGTGGTCACATGGGAGGAGGTCAGATGCTCCCCTATACTTGGAAGCACAAAATGTTGTCACCAGCTTCCATAGAGAATGGAGGAGTGATGGCAAAGTTGAGTATTAGAAGATGAGGGGCAGGCCCTTCGCAAAGGGCCTGACTTTTTCCTGGCTGGGCATGGTGACAGTCGGGTTCAGGGCTCAAGTCCTGCGGGAACGCATGGGAACGGAGTTCCTGTACTTTTTCCACAACAGGAACTCAGTTCCCTTTAGCAGCCGTGTCCTGCAAGACTTTGAAGTATGTGAGCTGTGTGGCAGGTGCTACACCAGCAGCTGCCGAAACAGCTCACAATAATTAGTGCCGCACACCTGACCATTCAGGCATTGCCAGTAGGGGGCCCCATGACAGCTTCCTCTTCGATCTACCTGTTAATCACAGCTAGCTGACGGGTAGATCAGGTCCCTGCTGCTAAGAGATTATGTTTAGTCAGACTTCTCGTGATGCGCTCCTCCCTGCTGGCCCCTCCTGATTTTCTGTCTCATCTCCCCCCCCCCCAGTCTCCTGCATACTTGCTCTGTGTGTCCCGCTGAATCCCCCCCCCCCCCCTCGATCTTCAGTGCCATATGATGAGAGAACCCAGAGGAGGAGCACAGCTATTCTGCTCACAGGACATGCAGGGAGAGAGGTGAGCTGAGGGAGGAACATCAGTTTGGGGTGGTAAGCTAAGCACAATACCTGGCAAAGTTTAATGCCAGGAGGGAAGTTTATGTGGAAATATGTGAAGGGTTGGAATAGCAGCGAGTGTGTGTTGGAGCCCTGCAGAGTTTGCAGCCCCCCAAGCTAACATACATCTCCTAAGCAGGAACACATCACTATCTCCCCAAGCATTCTGTCCAGATAATGTGCAGCTCATTTATGACCTTTCCGTTTAACCCTGTGTTATCCAAACTCTGTTCAATGAAAAGTGTAACCTCACCACATAAACACTCTATATACAAAATAAAATTCCCCAATAAAGATCAGAACACGATGTTCACATTTGCATGGAAGCACAATTGAATGAATGCTGATTATTCAGAGAATTACCATATTTATGTTTATTGAGGATTGTTTTATTTTTATGTACTAACAGTTAAGCTTCATACACACAATACGAAAATTGGATGAAAAATACCACTTTTGAAGCGTTCGTGCATATGAGCGTATCATTTTATTTTTTTTTGGTGGGCGAGTGGATCTTGGGTGGGAGTTCCCACACTTTTTTCCCCAGGACTTGACCCCTGGTCGGGTTGATTTACTAAAGGCAAATAGAGGGGGAGAATTACTAAAACTGGTGCACACAGAATCTGGTGCAACTGTGGATAGTAACCAATCAATTTCTAACTTGTTCAATTAACCACTTCAGCCCCGGAAGGATTTACCCCCTTCCTGACCAGAGCACTTTTTGCGATTCAGCACTGCGTCGCTTTAACTGACAATTGTGCCGTCGTGCGATGTTGTACCCAAACAAAATTGACGTCCTTTTTTCCCCACAAATAGAGCTTTCGTTTGGTGGTATTTGATCACCTCTGCGGTTTTTATTTTTTGCGATATAAACAAAAAAAGAGTGACAATTAAAAAAATAAAAGCAATATTTATTACTTTTTGCTATAATAAATATTCCCCAAAAATATATGAAAAGACACATTTTTTTCTCAGTTTAGGCCGATATGTATTCTTCTACATATTTTTGGTAAAAAGTTATAGCGTCTACAAAATAGGGGAGAGATTTATAGCATTTTTATTATTCATTTTTTTATTAGTAATGGCGGCGATCTGCAATTTTTATCGTGACTGCGACTTTATGGCGGACACATTGGACACTTTTGACACCATTTTGGGACCATTGCCACAAATAGAGCTTTCTTTTTGCCAGTGTCATTTACAAAGTAATCAGTCCATGCCATCAGTGCTATAAAAATGGACTGATTACTGTGTAAATGACACTGACAGGGAAGGGGTTAAACACTAGGGGGCGATCAGGGGCTTAAGTGTGTCCTAGGGAGGTGTTCTAACTGTGGGGGGGATGGGCTTCCACTGACATGACAACGATCACTGCTCCCGATGACAGGGAGCAGTAGATCGCTGTCATGTCACTAGGCAGAATGGGGAAATGTCTTGTTTACATAGGCATCTCCCCGTTCTACCTCCCCACACAGCAATCGCAGGCCACCGGTGAACAGCGAGTTCCCGCGGGAATAGGCGGCAAATTTAAAGGGAGTAAAGGGAGCACTCATTTGACTGCCTGTGCCATTCTACTGACGTACATCTGTGTGCAGCGGTCGGCAAGTGGTTAAGCTTTGTCAAAAAAACCTGGAAGCTGATTGGCTACTATTCGCAGCTGCACCAGATTCTGTGTGCAACACTTTTAGGCCGGGTTCAGACTGCTGCGTTCCCGCATCGCAGCAGTCTCAACCCGGCCTTAGAGCCGGTTCACACTGAGGCAGCACGACTTGCAGCGCGACTGCCTCAGGCGACCTGCACACGACAGCAACGGTGACTTGCAAAATGACTTCTGTATAGAAGTCAATGCAAGTCGCCTCAAGTCGCCCCCAAAGTAGTACAGGAACCTTTTTCTAAGTCGGAGCGACTTGAGTCGCTCCTATTAGAACGGTTCCATAGTACAGAACGGGACGCGACTTGTCAGGCGGCTAAGTCGCCTGACAAGTCCCCCCAGTGTTAGCCGAGTCTTAGTAAATCTCCCCCAGGCTATTGACATTTGTAAGGGAAGTTGCACCTTGCAAGGATTTTTTTCTAGGGTTTATTGAATGAAGTGAAGCTCTGCTGACTTCCATCATCCAATCACGTGCAAACAAAAATGATTTTCTTTTTTTTTTCTTTGCACATGATTGGGTATTCTTTTCAAAGTGGAATTTCACCACATTTACTGGGTTCTGGGGAAATTTCTTGTGCAAAGTGAAACTTTCCTTTTTGCCTTTAGTAAATCAACTCCAGTTTTTCTTTAAGTCTCTTTAAATTAGATCTCCTTGTTTAGCTGTCACAACTAATTTACCTTTATATATTACAGATACTGTGGAAGGTCCATTCCTCCATCAATAACAAGCAGTGGTAATGGGATGTCTCTGGTCTTTGTTAGTGATTCCAGTGTAGCCGTTGAAGGCTTTACTGCTAGTTATGTGTCAATCAACGCATCTACAGGTAAGTCACACCTATTACCTTAGTTTGTGTTTTAGTGAATGCAATGTTGTACTAAATCCTGAAAGATACCAGCACCGATCACCCAGCACTGAAAGCTACTGATCCAGTCTACCTGGAAGAAATTGGAAGAAATAAAAAGGAATTCATTGATAGGCTGGTAGCATTACAAGGGCGTAAACACATCTGAGACACATCAGACTCATGCCGTTCAACTGATGTGGCTGTTTGATTCTGGCATCTGCAGCACAATCCTTGTAAAAGGTCTTTGTGCTCAGTTGCGTTCTTATCCACTGTGGTCCCATAAGCCTTTGCTGCAAGCGTGTGCCAGCAGCTGGCTTCCAGGAACCCTGGTTCTTGATGCCTGCGGTCTTGTAGCTACGCAGAAATATGGATTCCGTTACTTTTTTGCAAACCTGCCCAGCCAAAAATAAAACAGTGACTGTTCTTCATTTAACTACGACTCTGGGAAGGAGTCCCGCTGTGGAAAAAAAATATATCAAAGAAACATAGCGGGATCTGTATATGCTGTAATTTAGATTTCCGTTAAATGAGTCATCGTGGTGAATGCAAAATAAATTTAAAAATGTTGTAGATATACTGTGACCCATAGCAATTGATATAATACTTGTAAAAATGTAGTTATAACCAGTAAATATAAATACTTGAAAAGAAAAAATAGAATTTTTATTCAGTGACCAATCACATTCCATCCATTCTATTTAGAGAGTAGAATCGAAAAAGTAATAGTAATAGTAATTTGATTGGCTGTTACGTGTAAAGCTGGCCATAGATGGAGTGATTTTCTTTCCTGCAACCACGGGGGGGCGGAGGGAGCTGTCCCGGCTGGGAGAACACGCAGTGATTATTGCCAGTAGCTATAGCTGCTGGCAATAATCATATGAAAAATCTGATAGGCTGGTTGTACCCAAGTTGATCAATCACTGTGATCGATCGCTGAACCGGCTGAGATTCAAACCGTCTATGACTGGCCCAACACCACATATTCCGCATGTGTTTTTTTTTGAGTTGCTCCTTTTTGCAAAGAATATGACCCCAGAAAATTAACATTTGCATATGAAGCATTTCACTAATTATAGCAGGGGTCATCAAACTTTTCAGTTCTAGGGCTACATTGTATATCTGCTAGATATTTGCAGGCGGAAAAAAATATCATAAGTTCCCTCCTTAAATCCGTAGCACCCAACAGAGCCCCCCCCCCCCCCACCTTACATCCAGGTGTTTCCCCTCTTAAATCCCAGAGCGCCCATCAGAGACCCCTGCTTATATCTAGGAGTCCACATCAGAGTATTAGAGTCTTCTTCTTTTACATTCATGTGTGCCTAGCAGAGTCCCCCCCCCTTACCTTTCCCCCCCCTTAACTCTACCTGCCTCCTCTGCTCATCTTTGCACCCACCTTCCTTACCTCCATACATCCCCTCCTTGCTCACTTGTGCACCCCAAACTGTAATTCCTTCTCTGCCTACCTCTGCGCACCCCACACTACCCCACCACCAATTTGCTTACCTTTGCAGAACAGGCTGATGGTAGGCTTAATGACCACAGTTGCAGGCAGGACTTTCAAGCAAGCCCCAAGCTGGGAGGCGGAGCAGGTCTTGACAGAGAAAGTCTGGTCCCCCTCTAAAAGCTTGGGGCAGGCCAATCGACCATACTTGGCAAAGGGGGAGGAGGAAGAGTCTGCACTTGGGACTGGAGGAGGGTCATGGTTGGCTGGCAGTGAATGCGCTGCTCTCTGTATTACACAGGCAGGTTTGCTGTGGGCTGGAAAATACTTTGTAGTAGGCCGGATGTGGTTCTTGGGCCGTAGTTTGGATACCGCTGAATTATAGGAACCCTGTATGGAGCAATATATGTACTATGCCATTGGTGACCTTATTCTAAAAATGCTAGGTGCCTGAACCAGTGCAATCATACTAATCCAGTGGTGTCTATATTTTTCACTGTGAATGCAAGAAGTGCATTTAGGGCAGTCTCAGAGTTCCTAATAAGCAGATTTGTTTCAGGTCAGTAAATCAGAAAGTAACAATCGTGGTCGTTTCTCTTCGGTAGGTTCTCCTTAAATGTTTTAATATCGGACTAATTTATTGGGGTTATTTTTTTAAATTATCCACATTTTCCAGGCTTAGAGCATTGTTAAGCGTTCTGGACCACATGGAACATTTTGCACAAATTTAAATAGAAATAGAAGTTGGTCCAACTACTTACCTTTACAATGCTGAATATTCTGCAATCTTATCACACCTTTGAGAAGAAAAAATTTTGCATTGTTTCAGTTTGCCAAACAGATTTCTGGTCCTGCATCATCTCCTTTTCACATGTTTGACAAACTATTCTTATCTGCTTTGCTGAATAAAGGCATGTTTACAGAGCTCAATAGTTCAAGCTGCAGTTGATGTGACAGAATGCGGTTGATTTACTAAAACTGGAAAGTGCAAATCAGCTTCCAGGTTTTATTGTCCAAGCTTAATTGAACAAGCAGAAGTTAGAAATTGATTGGTCACTACGCCCAGCTGCACCAGATTTTACAGTCTCCAGTTTTAGTAAATCAACCCCAGTGAGTCAGAGCAGTGAGCCCCTTGTCGCTCCCTCATTCTGTGTACAGAAGGCTCCGTATGAATTCTCAATGAGAGACAGAGAGCCTAAAAGCAAACAACCCTTGCTTTCTTTAAAGCAATTATAAACCATTCACCTTTTTTTTTTTTTTTTCTTTTTGGGAACCTGTAAGATAAAGTTATGCATCGCAGACTAGCACATTATGTTACACTAACCTTAAAACAAAGCCCTCCCGCGCCAAGAAGTCAGCGCTGCAGGGGCTCCCATCTTCACCCCTCTTGCTTCCGGGTTCGCGGACTCTGGCTTTGTGACTGGCTGAAGCTGCAATGACGTCACTCCCGCGTATGCGTGTTGGAGCCGCTGTTCGCGGCACAGGGCTCTGAAGGAACAGCAAGCGTGGCTGTTCCTTTACAGCGCATGCACCAGTGATGTCACTGGCTGCATATAATGTAAATATCTCCTAAACGGCGCACGTTTAGGAGATATTTACATTACCTATAGATAAGCCTTATTATAGGCTTACCTAAAGGTAAAAGCAAAAGATGGAGTTAACCTGTATGTTTAATTGTAAAGTAAAGATTTTATATAAATAGTACATAAATAAATGTAAAACCCCAATTCAAATTTTTTAAAATATAAAAAATTACATGAAATAGACTAAAAAAATCTGTATTTCCCTTTAAAGTGACCCTGAGATCAAAATATGAACATTTACTATCCTACAATGAACATCTACAAATGTGAATCTCATTTGAACAATACCTGGAAGATCTACTTCTGGTCTTAAATTTCTCCTGAGAAATAGCAGTGCCTTTCCTGTGCCTAAGCACCCCATGCCTTGAGCCCCATAGCTGCATATATGCCTCGTACTGCTGGTCTCTCCAGATTTGGGGTGAGATCGGTGATGTCACTACAGTGATGATCACTGTATCTTCTTGCTGGAGAGGAAGCTGTACATCAGGGCCTGCAATGCAAAGATCTCCTTGCATCTGCAACATTCATTCTGTGTATCTGTGATTCCTCATACGTCTTTTGCTGCTTCTTGAACCTTATCCCACCAGTCAACAGATCACCAGTCATAAGGAGGGCAGCACATGAGGAAGCAAAACCATAATACTGTATAACCTCCACACAGAGACACAGTGCAGAATGAGGCATGGCAAGTCAGCAATTGAGAAAAGATCTGCTAAGCGGAGTCAACAGTTAATGCTGGTGAACCTTGTCACCTTTTGTCTTTTTGGGTACAGCTTCCACAGTAAAGGTCCTCTTTAAGGGCTTGCTCATACTCATAGCTCCCAACTGTCCCTAATTTCAAGGGACTGTCCCTAATTTGGAACAAAGTCCCTCTATCCCTCTTGCCTCCTAATTTGTCCCTCATTTTGGTCTGCGATACATAGTTCTATATAAAAGTGCCACATTTTACACCCAATTTCTAAATTGCTGCCAGTGTAAATTTCAAAAGCCAAAAGTATTAGCAGTGGTAAAAAAAAAAGCACTTTTAGCTAATATTTTTTTTTTTCCATAAATCTCCTTTAAGGGGGCGTGGCAGGGTGTGTGTCCTATACCTACCTACTTTTGCTTTGTCCCTCGTTATCTCAAAAAGTTGAGAAGTATACTCATACTGTCCTCATGCTAAATGCTCCATTACTAGGGACTCCATTGTAGCTTGCAGGCAACTGTCAGTTTTTGGGTGCCATAAACCATGGTTAGGGGGGCAGTGTGATATGCATTTAATTTTTCCTTTTTTTTTTTTTTTAAACACGGCGATGTCCACTTCACTAGAATCGCCTTCTTAGCATAGAATACTAGTAAGGAAATCAGTATCTTTGTATACCTGGGTCTTTGGTCGTCCCCATGGATGCCCAGCAGCGCCAGTTCAGGCGAGGCAGGTAAGGTGAGTTGCAGTCTCGTATTAATACAATCAAAAACTCTGGACCAGTATCTTTGGAGGCGGGGACAGGACCAGAACATATGTAGAAATGACCCATCATTGGATTGACACTTAGGGCAGTCCGGGGATCTGAGGGGGAAGATTCTGTGCAGTCTCTGTGGCGTGTAGTATACTCGATGCAGGAATTTAGTGTGAATTAGTTTATCCTTAGAGGAAATAAGAACCTTTGCCCCTTCCTCAAAACATTCTTCCCAGGTTTCCCTATCCAGGCTGGGAATATCATTCCGCCACCTAACCCAGAGGGCTTCCATCTTGGGCGAATCAACCCCCAGCAGAATGAAATACAAGGAAGATAAGGTTTTCTTAAGCATCTCCTGTGACAATGCTTCCTCAACTGGGTCCACTGCCAGGGTGATTCCCCCCTGAAATTGTGCCCTAGCTGCATGTCTTAATTGGTAGTATCGGAACAGTATATTACACGGGATGCCATGCTCGGTCACCATGTCCTGGAATGTTAACACAGCCCCATCCCTAACGATATCTCTGAGGGTCATGACCCCATACCCAACCCATATCTGCGAGTCTGGTATCATTCTGAAGTGGGGAAGCAATGAGTTCTCCCAGAGTGGCATATTGGGTGAGTATTGTTGAGGACGAAGGAACCTTTTCTTCGCCATCATCCAGACTCTTAGGGTTGTCTTAGTAGGGTCAGGCAGGGGAGAATGCCCCCCCGAGCCTCTGTACACTACGTTACCCAACTTCTGAAAGGAGCCCAGTATTGCCGCCTCTAGGCAGACGGCCGCATTTGATTCAGATTGGGTAAACCACCACTGCACCGTGACCAGCACCGCCGCCCAGTAGTACACCTGCAGGTTGGGCAATGCGAGACCTCCACAGCGGGCTGGCAGCTGCAGCGTTGATCTGGCCAGTCGAGGAGTGGCACCTCTCCAGAGGAACGACCCAATATGTGTCTCCAGGTCCTTAAAAAAGGATACAGGGATCCACACGGGGGAGTTGCGGAATACATAGGTAAACCGGGGTAGGTAAAGCATTTTAAGGACATTAATCCGGCCCATTAGGTTAAGTGGCAAGTCTCTCCATTTAGAGCAATGCTCTTTTAGTCGTGTAACTATGGGCTGGAGATTCAAGCGACCAAAGTCCCGGAGGTCCCTGGTCACTACAATGCCTAGGTATTTGAACTCCTCTACCCAGAGCAAGGGGGAGTTTGGCCGAAGCTCTCGGGGGCGCGGATCCAGCGGGAAGAGTACAGACTTGGACCAGTTGATCCGGACCCCCGAGAACCTGCCAAATACATCAAAAACCCTCAGCGCCTCCTGTAGGGAGGCACCTGCGTCCTGTAAATACAGCAGCGCATCGTCTGCATATAGTGAGATTTTCTCCTCCAGAGGGCCAATCCTCAACCCCCTAATCTCCTCATCCCCACGAATGAGAATGGCCAGAGGCTCGAGCGCCAATGCAAAGAGGCTGGGCGACAAGGGGCACCCTTGCCTCGTGCCCCTCCGGAGGAGAAAATAGTCCGAGAGTGTACTGTTGACACGTACCCTGGCCCTAGGGGACTTGTACAACAGGCCTAACCATCGCAGAAAGTTGGGACCGAACCCAAATCTCTTTAGTACCTCCCAGAGAAAGGTCCATTCCACAGAGTCAAACGCCTTCTCTGCGTCCAGAGAGGCGACGACCCTGTGGCCTCCATTGTCATGGGCAGTGGTCAAGTTGAGAAACAACCTCCTAATATTGATGTCGGTGCCCTTCCCCGGCATGAAGCCCGTTTGATCTCGGTGAATAAAATCCTCCATAACAGTCGCCATCCGCAGGGCCAAGATCTTGGCTAGCAGCTTGGCATCAGCATTTATTAAGGAGATGGGCCTGTATGAGGCGCAGTTTTCCGGGTCCTTACCGGGTTTGGGCACCAGCACCACTACCGCCTCTGCCATGGAGTCAGGTAGTGACTCCATAGATGAGAATTGTTTAAATAGTGCGACCATCTTGGGGGCCAGTAGTTCCTGGTGTACTGAGTAAAATTCTATCGGGAGTCCATCGGGTCCCGGGGACTTGCCTGCCTGCATACAACTCAGGGCCTTCTGTACCTCCTCCAATGTGATCTCCCCCTCCAGAGCCACGCGCTTAGCCGGGTCTAGAGTAGGAAACCGCACCAGATCAAGATATCCAGACAATTCCCCCGTAGAATACTCCGCCTTAGAGGAGTACAACTCCTGGAAGACATTTAAAAATTTGTTCCCAATGGCTTCCTGGGTGGTCAGGAGGGACCCATCTGGTTCCCGCAGCCGGCCAATATGTGTGGTTGCAAATTGCCCCTTGGCTAACCAGGCAAGAAGCCTCCCATTCTTGTCCCCAAACTCAAACACCCTCTGGGCACTGTCTAGCATTGACTTCTTGGTGAGATCAACCCTGAGCAATGACAGCCTGCTTAAAGTGAATTGCCATGAGGCATAGTTACTTGGGCTGGGATCACCGACATATGTACGCTCCCCCTCCTGGGCCTGCGATTCGAGTAGCTGGAGAGACTGCACAGAACTTCTCTTTTTGTCACGTATGCGTCTAATATATTCCCCTCTTACCCAGGCCTTAAAAGCATCCCAGGTGACCAATGGACTAGTGGAGTCCGTGTTGTGTACCCAGAAATTGTATAATCCCTCGGGAATTTCCTCTTGAATGTCTGGCTCCATTATCCAAAATTTGGAGAGCCTCCACAGTCCCCGACCCCACCTGCCGCCGCACACACCGTGACTAGGATAGGAGCATGATCCGATATACCACGGGGGAGGATCTCCGCAGAGACCGTCTCCCGTAGCAGTCCAGGAGAAGCAAAGGCCATGTCCAATCTGGACAGTGAACGGTAGGTGGTCGACAGGCACGTGAACTGGGTGTCGGAGGGGTGGAAGTGCCTCCAAAGATCAGTCATACCAAAGGAGGCCGCCCACCGCGACAACCCATTACACTGGGTGGCCGCCGTGCGCAACCTATCCCTGTCATTATCCATGACCAGATTAAAATCCCCCACCAGCAAAACCCTATCCACATTATACTGTGCAGACATGGACATAAGCAAATGTAGAAGTGCAGGGTCCGCTGGAGGGGGTAAATACAGACCAATTATTACATAGGGGAACCCC
This sequence comes from Lithobates sylvaticus, assembly GCA_028564925.1. Lineage (NCBI taxonomy): Eukaryota > Metazoa > Chordata > Amphibia > Anura > Ranidae > Lithobates > Lithobates sylvaticus. The sequence goes on from CM053030.1 coordinate 482,593,836, forward strand.
GCCATCAGGGCATGCATGAGGACGTATCTCCCATCTGGGTCAATCTTAAGGGTTAATATAGTAAAGTCCAGAGTATGGGGCACACATACGCAGGGATCGCCATGTCAGCAGGGCTTGGCAAGGCCTAACCAGGGAGCAACATGTCAAGTGCAACCCAGGGCATAAGTCCATGTTCCAGCAGCGGCCATACCCCATACCTCTATCAGTAGCAAAACAACACAGATTCTCCCTGATCCGAAGCCCAGCCGGGCCGTCGGGGAAGCAGAGTACATCTCACGGTGGTAGGGTCTCCATCCAGGCCTTAGCGTCCTTCGGGTTGGTAAAGATCCGGACTGTTTCCCCATCTACCACGCGGAGCTTGGCAGGAAACAAGATGCTATACCGAATTCCTTTGATGCGGAGTGCATCGAACGACCGACGTTGTTTTTGGGTTTCCATAGTGTAATCCGGGAACAGCATCAGTCTAGTATTGCGATAGGGAACTTCTCCAGCCGCCCGGGATGCCCGCAGCAGCTCGTCTCTATCCCTAAAATTGAGCAGCCTTAGGATGAAGGTGCGCGGCGGGGCCCCCTCCGGCCCTGGTCTCGGCGGGACCCGGTGGGCCCTCTCAACCGTGAAATGTGGTGACAGCTGCGCCGCAGGGAGGACCATTCTCAGCAGGTCCTCCGCAAATAACGAAGGGTTCCTCCCTTCAGCACCCTCCGGCAGACCCACGATTCGGAGGTTGTTCCTCCTGCTTCTATTTTCGGCGTCTTCCGCGCGATATTCCAGCGCCTTAACTTTCATCTGTAAGGTTCGGATGGCAGCCTCGTGGTCTGTTACCGCGTCTTCTGCGCCGCTGACTCTCTGCTCCACCGAAGTGATCCGGGAGCGGATCTTTTCGAGGTCCTGTCTCATCAGGTATCAGAGATGTACTTACCGAGACCGAGATGCTGAGAGCGGTTCACCCTTGCGACCCGGCGCAATCTGCCCCCTGGAGGTGAAACAGGGAACAAACGGCACCAGGAGGCACAGGTCACCTCCGGCAGGTGGGACCAGTGGGATGCCTGGGAGAGATGTGGACCTGGCCTGGGCAGACCGGCAGATGGCAGGGAGGAGAGGCAGGAGCCCAAACACCTGGTTGATGAACTGACACCGGTCACTGAGCAGTCAATGGTTATGTAAGTCCGGAAAGCAGGCCGGGGGTCAAACACAGGTATAATGCAAGTCCATGGAAGCAAGCAGGGAGTCAGACACAGGATCAGGCAGCAAAGTCCGTTGAGCAAGCAGGGGGTCAAACACAGGATCAGGCATCAAAGTCCGTTGAGCAAGCAGGGGGTCAAACACAGGATCAGGCAGCAAAGTCCGTAGAGCAAGCAGGGGGTCAAACACAGGAGAGAGCAGCAAGAGTCCGTTAAACAAGCCAAGGGGTCAGGATGCAGGATTAGATCTGGTAAACACAGGAGACACACAGGCACTGAGCTGGAAAGACAGACCAGCAAAGTGCCTGTGCGTCAGGCAGCTTTTATAGGCGCCCAGTGGACGCTAATTGTGCGCCATGGCGCACAAACGGGCGCCAGTGCGCATGCGCGAGCGCCGGACCGCCGAGCCGCGAGTGCGCATGCGCCGGAGAGCCGGGCCGCCGCGCATGCGCACCGGAGAGCGGGCCGCTCGTCCGGCGCTGGGTCCCTGACAGTGCCCCCCCCCGAGGGGTGGCCTCTGGACACCCAAACTGGCCATCAATTCAGGATGTGCCTGATGAAATGCCTGGATCAAACGTGGGGCGTGCAGGTTCCTTGAGGGTTCCCATGAGTTGTCCTCGGGAGGATAACCCTTCCACTTGATCAGGTATTGGAGCTGCCTGCCCTTTTTTCTGCAACTTAAGATCTCCTCTACCTCAAACTCCTTCTCGCCTTCGACTAAAACAGGAGGAGGAGGTGGTTCTTCTCTGCCAGGAAAAGGGCTGGGAGTGGTGGGTTTCAAAAGGGAGGCGTGAAAAACAGGATGGATCCTGTAACTTGGAGGTAAGTCAAGTTCAAAAGCCACAGGGTTCACTATCCTTTTGACCCTGAATGGGCCAATAAACCTTGGCCCCAATTTCCGGGAGGGGACAGGTAGCTTCAGGTTGGAGGAGGACAGCCAGACCTCTTCGTTGACCCCAAATGCCGGGTTCTCCTTCCTCCCCTTGTTGAAGTGCTTACTGTACCCTTCCTGAGCCTCCTGCATGCATTTTTGCAATTTTTTAAAATTGATCTGTAAAGACTCCACACGGTCTTGAGCTGCAGGAACCGAGTTTTCCGGAGGAGATTCTGGGAGAAAAGAAGGATGGAAACCAGAGTTGGCCCAAAAGGGTGTTTGCTTGGTGGCGGAATGAATGGAGTTATTATACGCGAATTCAGCGTAGGGTAAAAGGGTGGACCAGTCATTCTGGGAAACAGAGCAGAAGCAACGGAGGTACTGTTCCAGTGTCTGGTTGGTCCTTTCCGTTTGACCGTTGCTCTGGGGATGGTAGGCAGAAGACAAGCAGATCTTTATTTCAAGGGATTTGCATAATTCCTTCCAAAACTTAGAAGTAAACTGGGTACCCCTGTCGGACGTGATGCTCTTGGGCACCCCATGAAGTCTTACGATCTCCCTGAAGAATACGTCAGCCGTGGTGGAGGCAGACGGGGTACCCACCAGAGGGATAAAATGAGCCATCTTGGAAAGCCGGTCCACAATGACCAGAATGGTGGTGTATCCCCTGGAAGGGGGTAACTCCACGATAAAGTCCATGGAGACTTCTGCCCATGGGCGATCCGGGATGGGGAGTGGTCTCAGTAGCCCCCAGGATTTGGTCTTGGGTCCCTTGCTGCGCTGGCACGGGACGCAAGAAGCGACATAATCTTTACAGTCCTGCCTCCAGCCTGGCCACCAAAAGGAACGAGCAATAAGCTCTGAGGTCTTCCTGGAACCAAAGTGGCCTGCCAATTTGTGGTCATGGAAGGTTTCAAGCACAAGGTGTCTTACCCCAGGGGGCACGAAGATCTTCTCCCCAGACCACAGGAGATCATCGTGTCTGGCCAGAGAGAGGTTGGTAGGGACCTGGTCGTGTTCGGTCGCAGCCTTGATTGTAGACATAAGGTCTACCTGAGTCAGTAGGCCGAAGTTTTGTGGAGTCAGGATGGTGCTGGGTTTGGTTTCTTGGGGAGATTCTAGGAACATGCGGGAGAGCGCATCGGCCTTTCCGTTTTTGGAACCTGGTCTGTAGGCAATGAGGAAATTAAATCTTGAAAAGAAGAGGGCCCACCTAGCCTGCCTGGGTCTCAATCGTTTGGCTGTCCTGAGATACTCGAGATTCTTATGGTCGGTCCAAACCATAACAGGGTGAGATGCCCCCTCCAAGAGGTACCGCCACTCCTCGAGGGCAAATTTAATGGCCAGCAGTTCCCTATCCCCCACATCATAATTTCTCTCTGGCGGGCTCAGCTTTCGGGAGGCAAAGGCCACTGGGTGAAGGAGGGCCTTGGCGCCCTGGCGCTGGGAGAGGATGGCACCGAGGGCAGTCTCAGAGGCATCCACCTCCAACACAAAGGGCAATGCGGGATCTGGGTGCCGTAAGATCGGGGCGGATGAAAACAAGGACTTCAACTGGACAAAGGCTGCCTGGGCCTCTGGGGACCAACTGAACCGACTGTGTTGGTGGGTGAGTAGGGTGATTGGTGCCACAATGGAGGAGAAGCCCACGATAAACCTCCGATAGAAGTTGGCAAACCCAATAAACCTCTGAACTCCCTTTTTATCTTTGGGGGCCGGCCAATCTTGAATGGCCTGTACCTTCTGTGGATCCATGGCAACCCCACTGGTAGAGATAACAAACCCCAGGAACTGGACCGTGGATTTCTCGAACTCGCATTTCTCTGCTTTCAGGTAAAGTTTATGCTGCCTGAGGATGGTGAGGACTATTTTAACGTGCGTACGGTGGAGTTCGGGAGAGGCCGAGAAAATGAGTATATCATCCAGGTAGACTACTAGGAAGTCGTCCAAGTATCTCCGGAAAATATCATTCACTAAGTGTTGGAATGTTGCCGGGGCATTACAGAGCCCGAATGGCATTACGAGATACTCGTAGTGCCCGAACCTTGATCTAAAAGCGGTCTTACACTCATCGCCCGCCCTGATCCGTATGAGGTTGTAGGCCCCTCGGAGGTCAAGTTTAGAGAAGACCTGTGCGGACCGAAACCGTTGGAACAGTTCGGGTATGAGGGGAAGAGGGTACCTGTTCTTGATGGTAATTTTGTTAATCTCTCTATAATCGATACAGGGCCTCAGGGAACCGTCCTTCTTCTCGACAAAGAAAATGCCGGCCCCAGCAGGTGACGAGGAAGGGCGGATGAAACCTTTGGCCAGGTTGTCGTCAATGTAGGCCTTGAGAGTGGCTAACTCGGTCTCGGACAGAGGAAAAATACGGCCAAAAGGAACGGCAGCACCGGGTAAGAGGTCTATAGGACAATCATAGGGTCGGTGAGGTGGTAGGCGGTCGGCCCGCTGTTTGTCAAAAACGTCCCTAAATTCTAGGTAGGTCGGTGGGACATGTTTCAGGTTGTCGGGTACTGGTACTAGAGCTGAACAGGAAGCCAGGGTTGCGGGGGAGCAGTTTTGGGAACAGTATTGGGAAGGGAAGGAGACCTCCTTCGTCCGCCAGTTAATCAGGGGTTCATGTGCCTGCAACCAAGGGAGCCCCAGGATAATGGGAAACATAGGAGACGGAATAATATCCAAGCGGAGGAGCTCCTTATGGCCGGAATCGGTAGTAACAGGAATAGGGTTGGTTTCCAAAGTGATCAAGCCGGAGCGCGGAAGGGATCCATCGGCTAGATGAACCTGGAGGCACTGCTTCTTGGGGACCAGGGGAAGCTGGAGCCGAGTGGCGAGGGAGGAATCCAAGAAGCAGCTGCAAGCCCCGGAATCAATTATGGCCGGGAGGCGGACCTCCTTTCCCGTTAACTGCAAAGAGATAAAGAGGGTAATGTAAGTGTGAGACAGACCGGAGACTTGGTAGTTTAAGTTAAACTTGGGAAGGGACTTACTGGGCCTAATGGGGCAGGTGCGAAGATAGTGCCCGGAACCCCCGCAATAAAGGCACAGGTTGGCCTGGCGTCTGTGTAAACGCTCCTCTGGGGTCAGAGGGGCGCGGACTAGGCCTAGCTGCATGGGCTCAATTCCAGAAGAGGGCACAGGTGGCGAATGATAAGAAGGCTGGGCAGGACTCGGCTTGGGTATCATCCAACTGGAGCGAGGCGTCTGGAAACGTTCAGCACGGCGTTCACGCAGGCGTCTGTCGATCTTGGTGACTGCTTGTATGAGGTCTTCCAGAGATTCCGGGACATCAATCCGGGCAAGTTCATCTTTAAGGGTGTCAGAGAGTCCTTGGCGGAACTGATACTTGAGGGCCGGCCCATTCCAGCCGGTGTCGGCTGACCATTTTCTGAATTCAGCAGTGTAGTCTTCAACCGGTCTCCGGCCTTGGGAGAGATTGTGCAGGGTGGTTTCAGCGGTGGCCCCCTTCTGGGGATCGTCGTAGAGCTGACCCATACTCTCAAAAAAAAGTGTCAACTGAGTTCAACACGGGGTCTCTCTGTTCCATTAGGCTATGGGCCCAAGCCTGGGGTTCCTCGGCCAGGAGAGAGATTATGAACCCCACTTTCACCACCTCAGAGGAGAAGGTTCTGGGCTGCAGGGCCAGGTACAGGGTACAGGCATTTTTGAAAGCCCTAAATCTCTTTCGATCACCCGAGAAGCGTTCGGGTGTAGGCACCCTAGGTTCAGGGGAAGCCACGACCACAGTGGGGTTGATGGGGGCTGCTGATGGAGGAACCCCGCTGATGGTGGCTGAGTTGCCGGCTGCAGGGGCAGATGGCCCGGTTAATTGCTGTAGGCGACTGTCAACTTGAGCGTAGCCCATCTGCAGTTTTTGGACAGCCTCAGTAAGTGCTGCCATCTGCTGACACAGGATCTCAAGAGGTGAACACGCTCTGTCGGTCTCAGACATGGCTGGTCTGTACTATCAGAGATGTACTTACCGAGACCGAGATGCTGAGAGCGGTTCACCCTTGCGACCCGGCGCAATCTGCCCCCTGGAGGTGAAACAGGGAACAAACGGCACCAGGAGGCACAGGTCACCTCCGGCAGGTGGGACCAGTGGGATGCCTGGGAGAGATGTGGACCTGGCCTGGGCAGACCGGCAGATGGCAGGGAGGAGAGGCAGGAGCCCAAACACCTGGTTGATGAACTGACACCGGTCACTGAGCAGTCAATGGTTATGTAAGTCCGGAAAGCAGGCCGGGGGTCAAACACAGGTATAATGCAAGTCCGTGGAAGCAAGCAGGGAGTCAGACACAGGATCAGGCAGCAAAGTCCGTTGAGCAAGCAGGGGGTCAAACACAGGATCAGGCAGCAAAGTCCGTTGAGCAAGCAGGGGGTCAAACACAGGATCAGGCAGCAAAGTCCGTAGAGCAAGCAGGGAGTCAAACACAGGAGAGAGCAGCAAGAGTCCGTTAAACAAGCCAAGGGGTCAGGATGCAGGATTAGATCTGGTAAACACAGGAGACACACAGGCACTGAGCTGGAAAGACAGACCAGCAAAGTGCCTGTGCGTCAGGCAGCTTTTATAGGCGCCCAGTGGACGCTAATTGTGCGCCATGGCGCACAAACGGGCGCCAGTGCGCATGCGCGAGCGCCGGACCGCCGAGCCGCGAGTGCGCATGCGCCGGAGAGCCGGGCCGCCGCGCATGCGCACCGGAGAGCGGGCCGCTCGTCCGGCGCTGGGTCCCTGACATCAGGCCCACATCAAGTTGGACAGCTTCAATTTTGTTGGTAAGGGTCGATTGGCAGAGGGTAATGGCAGCCATCACCTCAGGGATACCAGGGGGAGCGGCGTCTTCTTGATCTGTTTGGGACGCCATATTGCTGAGGCGCGGGAGTGAAGGCCCCGGGGACAGGGCCGGAGTGACTTCTGCTTCTACTCGCGGGGGAAACTTAAGTTTCTTGGCCTTTTGCGGGCCACTGGAACTCCTAGACGGCATACAAGGGTGTTTGGGAGGTAGATTGCAGCAATAAATCGCAGTTTCGGATGATTTATCGGGTTCTCGTCCAGCAGAGCTCTGAGACACGTCCGCTCAGTTCAGCATCTCGGCCACGCCCCCTTTTTTTTTTTTTTTTTTCTTTTTTAACTTGAAAACTTAACTATTTGAAGTGCAGAAAGTAAAACTTTACTCAGGTCTTTGCGCCACAGAAAGAAGTATTGCACTGCTGTGCCATGACATGCAGTGCCTTCCTGCGCACTGTGGTAAAACGCTAAATGTCTGCATTTTACTGCAGCTCACTGCATGCTCTTTCAGGCTGCAATGCAGTGCAAACAGGGCACATAAATAACAATTGTATTCTATGTTCCTCTAGCTGATATTGGCATGTATCCAGTTCAGAATTTTTGTTTTCACATTGGTCACATGATTGACAACCGATCATTAGTGGTGACCGAGGGCTGTCTTTGTGCTGGTAGTATACAGTGAGCGGGCTCTCAACACAGAAGCATCGGCCACCCAGGTCTGCGAGTTAAACCCCACCCTTTTACTGTTACACGTATGTGTTATGCGTGCATCAACAGGTTAACTAAATAGCAGCTGCTCCCATCAAGTGAACAAAATAATTTCCTTTAGCCAAAATGTAATACATCTGACTAATCTTTGTATCTTTTTCCATGACATGTACTGTACTATTGAATTATTCATTAGAGGACATACATCTGAAGTGAGTCAGATGTGTGATGGTCAGCCTGGATTCCGGCACAAGGAGTTAACAGAGGAGATGGAATTACGAGTGAGGAGGTGGAACAGTTGCAGTCTGGTTCCCACATTTACTGGTTTCTCTGCCAGCCATGGCTGAACCACTGGAGCCTAAAACAACTTCGACTCAGTGCTAATTAATATCTAAACAGTCATACTACAACAAGGGCAGAATTAAAGTGTATTATGTATAGCTAAACCTTTTATTTTAGTCTTGGAGTAGGAAATAATTAAAAACCCCTGTCAATTTTTATTTCTGTATTTATCAATGCTGGAGAGGTTTTACTCTCTCTGTCTTGCTGATCATATTCATTTTATTATTATTATTAATATTAATAACAATTTTTAGAATGAATTGTGAACAACTTTTGTAAAGGCCAAATATGGGATGAGGCTCCCCCTATCCCCCTGGATTCCCTCCCCAGCAGTATTTTCACCTTTTCCCAAAGTCGGGGTCGGTCAAGTGACACACAGAGCCCTGTTCCTTTTTTTATATCCTTCCAGTGGTGACCGACCCTTAATGAGAGGTGCTTACATGAAGACATCAGCTCTGCCCTCTGTATCACCACACGGCGAGTTCAGGGGCCGTAGTGATTGACCCCCACGGGACAGGCCCATGACGCTTTGTACTCCCAATATGTCCTCAGTCTTCTGGTTAAATGACACTGTCCTTCGTTCCACCTGAAAGATTGAGGACAATAGCACCAGAGAGGAGTTATGTACTGCAGTCCAAGCTGTCTTTTTTTACCAATACACGGACTACCATATATACTCGAGTATAAGCCGACCCGAATATAAGCAGAGGCACCTAATTTTACCACAAACAACTGGGGAAAACTTATTGACTCGAGTATAAGCTTAGGGTGAGAAATGCGCAGCTACTGTAAGTGGAAAAGAGGGTTAACAATGCCCATTTGCATGCCTCACTGTGCCCATTTGCAGCCATAGGTCCCCCAACTTCAAACTTGGTAGTTAAGGGTTCCTAGAGGCCCCCTAGCTGCAGCCAAAGGGTCCCAAAATGACATTGCTGCAGATGGACACAGTTAACCGACTTTGGGGCCCCGTATCTCGGGGCCACTTGGTACTAGGAACCCCAAATTTGGTGTGCAAACCCAGTGTATCACTACAACATATCCAAAGATGGGGTTCCTATCACCAAGTGGCCCCGAGATACGGGGCCCCAAAGTCGGTTCGGAAAATGTCAAGCACTTTTCTGCAGCAGAGAATGACATTTTCCGAACCGACTTTGGGGCCCCGTATCTCGGGGCCAATTGGTGTTAGAAGCCCCATTGGGTTTGCATGCCAAATTTGGGGTTCCTAGCACCAGGTGACCGCGAGACACGGGGGCCCCAAAGTCAGGTCAGAAAATGTAATTTTCTGCTGCAGAAAAGTGCTTGACTCGAGTATAAGCCGAGGGAGGCATTTTCAGCACAAAAAAAATGTACTGAAAAACTCGGCTTATACTCAAGTATATACGGTACTTTTTAAAAGTATTTCGTAACAAAGCTCGCATTATAGCTAAAAAGTAAGGACACATGCCTCTAAATTATATATTGTGGGTATACTTCAGCAATCCCCTGTGGTCAGTGTGCAGTAGGAAAACTGCTTGTCATAGAACCCAGAAGATCACTGTAGTAGCACTAACTACTGTAATGATTGTCGGCTTCCTAAGTGGGCCCTCAAGTATGAGATTATACATACATACATAGGCCCAAGCTGGGCCAATGTAAGTATGCAAAAGAGATCATACCTAGAATTCAGCTTTAAATACTGTATCCATACAATGAAATATAGCCACAATATGTACTAATTTCATTGATATCACAGCACTGAAAGAACACTGAAAGCTGAGTTTACACTTTACGTTTAGATCCCTGTCATTTTTGTCAAACCACATTCCTAGCAAATGCACATGGGCAATGTATGCAAGAGGGACACACTAAAAGTTACTTAACTTGGGTTACAGCATAGGTTTAATGGCTTTCCCAGGTGAAGTTTCCTTCTTCCAGTCTTCCTGCTGTTATCCCCATGTCTCCTTCCAGACTGCTTGCTTCTCCAAAGTCTTGCAAAACAAACCATACTATGTGTCCTCCAAGTCTTTTTTCCCCCCTTCCTCTACTTCCTGTAGCATCACTTCCTGTCCAGAGTTCATGAACCAGCCCAACAAGTTCATTCGCTTATGAATAGGGGAAGCCTAGCTTCTGAAAACAATAAATGTAATTTAAATCATTTACGCTACAAGAATCACTAATATAGCTATAGCAACACATCTGAATAGGTTCATCCTTCCTCCTTAAATTAGAAATAATGTAACATTATTTGAAGTATACTATAGCTTTTTTTGACTTCATAATCAGTATGTTGGAAATCTTTTAAATGTGACTTTTAGTTTTCCCAGGAGCCTACATTCACTATATCTGGTCTCCCACAGTACACAGAACATGGAAATGCAATTGTTTTAGTAAATATAAACTGCTAAATACCGTTTCCCTCAGCAGTAAATAGCAGTCTTGTTACTTCTATCAGCTTGTAGGAGGAGTTTTCATTTTGCACTGGCTGTCCTATCAGGATGGAGGACCCTGACCCTCTGTCTGGACAGTGCTGATTGGCCCTGTGCTGATCACATGAACTCTCCCAAGAAAAGAAAAAACTCTCTAGCAATACACACCAAACTGAGCATATGCAGCTTGACTCCAGTAAATCTGTTTTATCCAGACATGTTTTGGGGGCAATGCAAGAAGGGGAGGATCTGTGCATACAGGATCAAACAGCCTTTTTACACAATGCAGAGGATTAACCCCTTAGGTTCCACAGTGAGTATAACAAGCATGCTTTACTGCATATACAGACTGATGTCACTGTTGTGGGTTTAGTAATACTATAAGATTTCATTCTGTCACTCATCCTGGTAGAAGGTGGACAGGCACTTTGAGCCTGTCTGAGGCTGGTGATCTGTAAGTAATCACTCTCACTTTTATTGCTTTAGAACAGACTTTCTCAACTAGGATTCTGTGGAACTGTAGGGTTACTCCAGAGGTAACTTGGGGCTTTTTGACAGGGAGCATTGGCAAATTGTCTGGCTCTCTGTGCTTACCTAGTTGGCACCAAGGTCAATCGGCAGAGCCAGTGGTATTGGACCAATGGACTTCTCCTCTTGTTTCTTAGGTAAAAGCCACTGACACCAATGATCATTTTAGATCTTTGTAAAGGGGCATTCTTCTCACTGATAAACCATGTAAGGGGCATTCTTTCGAATGACCTGAAATGCAATGAGTCCTTCTTACCCCTGAAGACTAGTCTATGGAGGTCAACAGTGTGATGGGGGTCTTCTCCACTGAGCACCAATGTAGGAGGCCATTTTCCACTGACCACCAATGTAAGGGACACTGATCAAAAATGTAATCTGACATCTCTCTATTGACCACTAACCTAAAGAGGCAACTCTCTTACTGGTGACCAACGTAAGGGAACCCTTCTCCAATGGAGTCAATGCAAGGGAGTACTGCTACCACTTACCACCAATGTAAGTGGCACTGAACACCTATGTAATCTGGAATTTATCTACTGACTACCTTTGTAATTTTGTTTTACAGAACAAGAGGATATAAAAAATGCTCCACTTTTTTTCTGTTAAACACACTAAAATAAGCTACTTTCTTTATTTTTTGTTATATCTACAATTTGCTGAATACATCAGTGGGGTTGATTTACTAAAACTGGAGAGTGCAAATCTGGTGTAGCTGTGCATAGAAATCAGATTCTAAGTTCAGCTTGTTCAATTAAGCTTTGACAAAAAAACCTGGAAGCTGATTGGTTTCTATGCAGAGCTGCACCAGGTTTTGCACTCTCCAGTTTTAGTAAATCAACCCCACTGTTCCACAAGCTGTAGATATAATCATTTTTATCAGGAAGTTCCCCGAGACCTTAAAATTATTTTAGGGCTCCTCTGTGTTTAAAAGCTTAAAGCGGAGCTCTACCCGATTTTAACATAATATCTCAAGCTGATTAATTACATGTCATCATTCAAAAACAGAAGGTTTTATTTTTTTTTCAGCAGTACCTTTTTTTTTTCTTGTCATGTTGTCTATTTCCCGTCTATGGTGATCGCGGATATGGGCGGGAATAGTGCGGATATTTCGTAATATCCCCAATCCGCACTGTGTCCTGGGAGCTTGTGTCATAGTTCCCAGGAGTCAGTGCGGCGGCCTGGCGCAAGTTATCTCGTGATTTCTTACTTGCACAGCTCCGTTGCCATCACAACGGGGCGGGACACCGCCCGTTGCAATGGCAACCTGAGCTGTTGACGGCGCTCCTCTTTACAGTTACTGCGCATGCGCGAGATCGGGAATACAACGCGCAGTGCATGCTGGTCGAGCAGCGGCACTGTATCCCGGAAGAGAATGCCAGTGGGCTTCACATGCCCGCAGGCAAGATGAGACCCGGCTACAACAACTATTAAAACTTGATATTACAATAGAAAACGGACATCTTTAACCCTGAAAACATGCAACAAGTGATTTATAAGTTTTAAGGACATAATCTTTGTGATTGTACCAAAAAAAGTTTAGGGCAGAGGAACCCCGCTTTAAAAAGACTGCTTTAGAATGTAGAATGCTGCTAGGAGGTGAGGTTTAACTCTATAGCTGCAGATAAAAATAACAAATGGGTTTCTGTTGTGTAGTGTATTATATATCTTGCTATAGTTTCAGTTAGCCACTAATGTATACATGGAATAGTGTTATGCTTTGCATTTTTGTTCCGCTTGATATCAATATAGTATAGCAGATATTCCCCTTTCATTTTGGACAGGGCATTTACTTTTTCCATGACACAAAATAAAAAAAAATAGAGTGTCACACTGAAGTTAACCAGTACAGGGGGTCCCCGACTTACGAACGCCCGATCTACGAACATCCCCTACTTACGAACGGGGCGCTGTGGGGACCCCCCGCCATTTTTCGCCGTCCTCCGGCCGTTCTGCGCATGCGCGGCCATACGGAGCCTCGGAAAATGCCGGCAAACTTCGGAAATGTCCGTAATTTGCAGCACATGCTCAGAACGGAATTAGACAGAACATCAGAAATGTTCGTATTTGTCGGTCTGCGCATGCGCGGCTGACTTACGAACATTTCCGTCTTAAGTACAGGCGGGCAGTCCCTAACGAGTTCGTAACTCGGGGACCCCCTGTAAATACAATTTGTTTATTTCAAATGATCGTAGAAAGTGAAAATGTCACTTTAACTGATAAAATGGTTGGAATGCGCACTCTTTAGACCCACTCAAACCAAGGCCTGGCAGTGAGGATGTGTGGACAATCTCAGCCAGACTTAAAGGTCACCAGGAATCTTTTAAATCTAGCTCACATAATGACATTATTTGTCTCCCGACCTTCCAGATGTTACCAACAATAAAATTGTTCTGTGTTGTGCAGTTAAAGTCGTTCGGCCATACTATATAGGGCTGGACTTGTGCCTAGCACACAATGTTAAATGTAGCTTAGCATATGCTGCGGAATCAAGCGGTGACATCATGCTAAATCCCAACACGGGGAGATGGAGAATGTTTACAAGCACAAGTTATAAGCACATTAATAGCAGTTTTTCGCTTAGGCTGGCTTCACACTGGGGCGGTGCGGGGCGGCGACGGTAAAGCAGCGCTATATTTAGCGCTGCTTTACCATCGTTTTACCCGCGGTATGCGGCCGCTAGCGGGGTGGTTTTAACCCCCGCTAGCGGCCGCAAAAGGGTTAAAAACCTCCGCAAAGCGCCGCTGCAGCGGCGGTTTGCGGGCGGTATCCCCGCGGTTTCCCATTGATTTCAATGGGAAGGAGCGGTATAGGAGCGGTGAACACACCGCTCCTTCACCGCTCCAAAGATGCTGCTAGCAGGACTTTTGTTGCGGTCCTGCTAGCGCACCGCTCCAGTGTGAAAGCCCGCCGGCTTTCACACTGGAGTGAATGGGGCCGGTTTTTTCAGGCGGTATACAGGCGCTATTTTTAGCGCCGTACCGCCTGAAAACCGCCCCAGTGTGAAAGGGGCCTTAGCGGAATGAGGCTATTTTTATGAAATTGCTGGAGTTGGTTACACCAATGTTATGAATGTGTGAGCTCATACCATTCTGTTCTCTTCTCTAAGGCTGCATTCACACCTGAGCGTTTTGTCGCCTGAAGCCTGAAGCTACAAAATGCTAGAGGGGAAAAAATACATTATTCTCTATGGAGATGGTTCACATCTCCACTCCAAAACGCCTGAAGCCCTACCGCCTGAAGCTCAAACAAGTTCCGGAACCTTTTTTGTCGCTCGAATCGGGCAGATTTGGGCGTTTTTCTTCTTTTTACATGACCTTTTGCTCTGCACAAAATCGTGGCCAAACGCGGTAAAAACCGCCGCAAATCACGGCAAAAAACACTGCAAAAAACGCAGCAAAAAACGCCGCAAAAAATGCTGCAATTCGCGCGATTTTCTGCCTGAAAACGCTATGCTCAGCCTGTACACCGCCTGAAAAAACCGGCCCCATTCACTCCAGTGTGAAAGCCGGCGGGCTTTCACACTGGAGCGGTGCGCTAGCAGGACGGCAAAAAAAGTCCTGCTAGCAGCATCTTTGGTGCGGGATAGGAGCGGTGTATTCCCATTGATTTGAATGGGACACCGTGGTAATACCACGGCAATACCGCCGCAATACCGCGGCAATACCGCCACAAAGCGCCGCTACGGCGGTGCTCTGCGGGGGTTTTTAACCCTTTTTCGGCCGCTCGCGGGGGGTAAAACCGCAACCGGGGGCGGCCGAATCCCGCGGGCAAAACAACGGTAAAGCAGCGCTAAATATAGCACTGCTTTACCGTCACCGCGGCTCCCGCCCCAGTGTGAAAGGGGCCTTAGTGCTTCATGTAGTGTTCTGTATCTAGGTGTACATAAGAATTTGCTGTAAAATCTAAGAATTAGCTTGTTAATAAGAAAGATTTACTTTGGCAGCTCCTGCTCCCCTTTCCAGTGCTGCGCTCCTTTGTTATGCCGCGTACACACGATCGGACATTCTGACAACAAAATCCTGGATTTATTTCTGACGGATGTTGGCTCAAACTTGTCTTGCATACACACGGTCACACAAATGTTTTCAGAAATTTCGAGCGTCAAGAACGCGGTGACGTATAACAAGTACGACGAGCCGAGAAAAATGAAGTTCAATAGCCAGTGCGGCTCTTCTGCTTGATTCCGAGCAGGCATGGACTTTTGTGCGTCGGAATTTCCGACAACCGATTTTGTTGTCGGAAAATTTGAGAACCAAAAAATGTCTGATGGAGCCTACACACGGTCGGAATTCCCAACAACAAGCTCACATCGAACATTTGTTGTCGAAAAATCCGACCATGTGTACGTGGCATTAGTCTCTCTGCATCCTAAATCAGTGAAAGTGTCATTAATTGGTTTTAATTGTTTTAATGCTATATTTAATATAGTATTCAAATATTTACCTAACAAGGCAGTAATGATGTGTACAGTGCCTATAGTAGCCAATCATATTTTATCCTTATTTTATTTATCACAGTCAGATCAATGAAATATGCTTTATGTTAATATTAAAGTTGTTGTTGTTAATATTTATTTTTGTAACTTAATTCTGAATAAAACATTTAACAGTGTAATTTCATGAGATAGTTTACGAGGGCGTTTAGGGGTGGGATTAGAGGTGGGATTAGAGGCGGGGCAGGGTAGGCGTTGGGTGGGGCAACTGATGGCGAGTAAAGCCTCATACACACGATCAGATTTTCCGCAGACAAAACCTCTGACTTTTGTCCGAAGGTGTGTGCCTGGATTTTGTCTTGCATACAAACGGCAAGGAATTGTGGGCCAACAAACACGAACGTAGTGACGTACTACGTGGTTTTTCAGCTCTTTAGCGCCACCCTTTGGGCTCCTTCTGCTAATTTTGTGTTAGTAGGAGTTTGGTGAGTGTTAATTCACGCTTTTCATTTTGCGCTTTTCATTTAGCACTTTTCAGTTTGCGCTTTTCATTTAGTGTCTGAGCGGCCGTTCGTCAACCAGACATGTTGCGGAATTGGAGGAGATGACGTGTTATTTATTATTGGCCTTGGAGTTATTGCTTTGACCCAAGTCCAGTCCAGGAACAGGAGGAGGAGGATTTCTTGCACCAAAAATTGGTTGCTTTATTAATCGTGACCAATTATGTCATATGCCTTAAAAAAAGCATTATAATATTATTCTTAATATCACTATAATGTAAAAGCCTTTTTAAAATGTGTTTGCCATAACTCCATCAGTATCATCAGCAAAGCAGCTTCATTATTATCCCATTAAATAAAGAAGAGAATTGTGTGCTCCATTTCGAGATTTCATAATTTGCCACGTCACAAATGTTAATTCTCCATTACGAACGCTAGTTTACAAGACCGACCGCTTCCGGCTCATCCTTGCTTCCGAGCATGCGTGTTTGTACTTTGGACTTGTGTACACACGCTCGGAAAATCCGACAACAGACATTTGTCCGTGGAAAATTTTAAAGCCTGCCATACAACATTTGTCCATGGAAAATCCAACAACAATTGTCCGATAGAGCGTACAAATGGTCAGATTTTCCACTAACAGCCTGTCATCACACATTTCCTGGTCGGAAAATCCGATCGTGTGTACGCGGCTTAAGCGCGAATCAACACTCACCAAACTTCTACTAACACGAAATTAGCAGCAGAAGGCCAAAGGGTGGTGCTAAAGAGCTGAAAAAAACACGTAGTACGTCACTAGGTTTGTGTTTGTTGGCCGACAATTCCTTGCCGTTTGTATGCAAGACACAATCCAGGCACACGCCTTCAGACAAAAGTCTGAGGCTTTGTCTGCGGAAAATCCGATCGTGTGGTTTTAGAGGCTTTAAGGCCTGGCTAGTAGCTCAGGACTTGAAATTTTGAGCCCTACTTTAAAGCGGTAGTAAATCCGCTGACATGTTTTTTTTTTTTTATTCACCTGTAAGGGAAAAGGCATAATGAGCTAGTATGCACCGCATACTAGCTCATTATGAAATACTTACCTTAGAACGAGGCGTCGGTAACTCACCTGGTCCACGCCGAGGTCGCTGACATGTTGCCTCGGCGTGTCTTCCGGGTATCGCGACTCCAGCGCTGTGAGTGGCTGGAGCCGCGATGTCGTCACTCCCGCGCATGCGCACGGGAGACTTCGTCCCGGCAGGGTTCGTATTCTGCCGGCCTTTCAGCCGAGAATCGCCCGTGCGCATGCGCCGCTGCAGTCAGCGGCGTATTGCACGGGGAATATCTCCTAAACCGTAAAGGTTTAGGAGATATTTTTTTTACCTACAGGTAAGCCTCATTATAGGCTTACCTGTAGGTGAAAGTCCAAAATGTGACTTTACTTACACTTTAAGGGACTAAATGTTGTTTACAGTGTACACAGGTACTGGAATTTAATAAGTATATTTACTTTGTTTTTATTGATATTTGGATTCTTTTTTCCAGCCTGTGATATGGCCTATACAGAAGCAACGGGTGTATTTACCTCGCCAAACTATCCTGCTAACTATCCGACAAACAGGCAGTGTGTGTATACAATCACCACCGAATTTAACATGCAGATCATGCTTAACTTCACCGATTTCAAGCTAGAAAAGGATGCCGATTGCACCAGAGACTATGTGGAGATCAGGCAAGTAACAACTTTTACTTGAAGTGCAACTAAAGGCAAAACCTTTTTTTTTTCATTCTGGATAGTGTAAGGAAGGGTTATACCATAATTCCTGTCACTTTTTTTGTCATCTGTGTCTCATTATGAATATTTCCCTTCACTTCCTGTCCTATTGCCAAAACAGGAAGTGAAAGAAACCCCCCCTAAAGTGAGAAAATCCCTGGTTGTCACCAGAACTAGTGTCCCCATTGGAAGATTTCCCTTCTATTCTCAAAATTTGGGATTTTCTTTTACATTCACTTTCGGTAATAACAGTAAACAGGACGAATAGAGACAATAAATCCCATAATGGGGACACAGACAGAAATAAAAACCTGGCAGGGGTTCTAATCCCCCTAAATCCCTCTCCACTCTGTATAAAATTAAAAAATATTACAATTTTAAATTTTCCAAAATACTTCAAAGTATTCTATGGCATCACCAAAGCAAAATAACAATTGAAATCAACATTTTTCAATTGCTTAAAAAGGGGATCCAAAGGTTGCTTAGAGGAGTCACAAGACTCTCAGTAGTTCAAGTCACAATGATAAAGTGTTATGCCCTGTACACACATTCCGAGCACAAAATCCGTCTGATTTTTTCCAACGGATTTTGGCCAAAACTTGTCTTGCATACACACGGTCGCACAAAGTTGTCTGAAAATCTGATCGTTCAGAACGCAGTGGCGTAAACCACGTACGACGGGACTACGAAGAGGCCAGTAGCCAATAGCTTTCGCCCCCAAATTTATTCTGAGCATGCGTGGCACTTTGTGCGTCGGAATTCTATATACACGATCAGAAAAAGTCTGATCGGATTTTGTTGTCGGAAAATTTTAGGTCCTGCTCTCAAACTTTTTCTGTCTGAAATTCCGACGGCAAAAGTCCGCTAGAGCCCACACACGATCGGACTTTCCGACAACATAATCCGATCTGACTTTTTCCGACCGTGTGTACGGGGCATTAGCCTTTAAAACAGGGGTCTCAAACTGACAGCCCTCCAGCTGTTGCAAAACTACAAGTCCCATGAGGCATTGCAAGGCTGACAGTTACAAGCATGACTCCCACAGGCAGAGGCATGATAGGACGTAGTTTCGCAACAGCTGGAGGGCCGCCTGTTCGAGACCCCTGCTTTAAAATAATGAAATAAGAATGCAAAGTCCACCTTTTAAAAAAATAAAAGAAATGCACATATTTTTAAAGGGAACAAAATGTGAATTTATTAATTTTTTGTCACAGGAGCCTGCAAAGCATTGCATTTGTGATCAGTGGATCACAGATGCAATGCCAGGCTCCTGAAAACTCTTCCTCCCCCATACTCAGGGGTACTGTCATTTGGAGAGCCGGAGGAATTTTCAGTGGACTGGAGTGTTGTGATGAGGGTGGGGGATCATTTGCACAAGGTTATATGTTAACCCTATAAATACGGTCACATGGGCTAAAGATGGAGTTAGCCTTTAAAATAATAATCACAGAGACAAAACATATAAGGTAATAAAATAAACTCTTCAACAATGGTTGTCATCATGGCCACTTGCTAAGAACAGCATAATCTCACAGTACAGTGGGGCGGCACAGTGGTGTAGTGGGTAGCACTCTCACCTAGTAGTAAAAGGGTCGCTGGTTTGAATCCCAACCATGACACTACCTGCCTGGAGTTTGCATGTTCTCCCTGTGCCTGCATGGGTTTCCTACGGGTACTCCGGTTTCCTCCCACACTCCAAAGGCATGCTGGTAGGTTTATTGGCTTCTGTCCAAAATTGGCCCTAGTATATGAATGTGAGTTTAGGGACCTTGGATTGTGGGCTCCTTGAGGGTAGGGACTGATTTATGTGTGGAGCGCTGCATAAATTGACGGCGCTATATGGGTACCATAACCACTTCCCACCCGGCCACTGTATATAAATGGCCGGGTGGGAGCCGCCTACTTCTGATCGGACGTTCCCGAACGTCCTTCAGAAGTAGGGGGATCGCGTGCGTGCCCGCGCAGCGGCGTGATCCCGATGCGCTCGTGTCACCCGGACACGGCGCATCTCGGATCGGCAGGAGGGCTCTGTGATTGGCCCTCCTGATCACATGACGGCCGTGTCCAATCACAGCCGTCATGTGATGTAAGCAAACAGCCGGTTGCTAGGCAACCGGCTCTCCTCTCCTCACACAGAAGTCGTCGGTGAGGAGAGGAGAGCTGATCGCTGCAGCCGGCTGGTGATCAGTGAGTATTAGCTGTTTTTTTACTCACTGATCACCAGTTTAGTGTCACCAACACCTGTAAAACACACATGTCCCCACACATGTCCTCAAAACATACATGTCCCCAAAACACACATGTCCCCAAATAAAAACACATGTCCCCAAATAATAAAAACACATGTCCCCCACATATGTCCCAGTAAAATAACATGTGCCAATGATTATCTGCACACATATGTCCGTGATCACCTGCACACATCTGTACATGATCATTTGCGTACATATGTCCGTGATCACGCGAACCAATTATTATACACTTAACGGAATTTTTTTTACTTAAAACATGTAGCAGAATACATTTTGGCTTAAATTTATGACAAAATTTGATTTTATTGGATTTCGTTTAAAAAAGAAAGGAGAAAATATTGTTTTTTTTCAAAATTTCCGCAATTTTTTCGCTTATATCGCAAAAAATAAAAAACGGAGTCGTGAATAAATACCACCAAACTAAAGCTCTATTTGTGCGAACAAAATGATAAAAATTTAATTTGGGTACAGCATTGCATGACCGCGCAATTGTCATTAAAAGTGTGAGAGCGCTGAAAGCTGAAAATTGGTCTGGGAAGGAAGGGGGCGAAAGTGCCCAGTATTGTAGTGGTTAAATAAAATAATGATATAATGGATGAGCATCTTAATGAGACACAATGTACAGGGATAGGGACAATTGTAGACACTACCACAGGATGGACTGGTGTCTTTATTCAACCTTACTAACTATGTAACTATACATATAGAAGGCTATATATATAGAGAGACTTTATTTGTGCAATTTCCACTGCAGGTTGGAAGACAGTCAAAATCTAACCAGTTATTATGAGAAATGGCAGCAATTTGTTTATTTACTGTAGTCACAGACCAGGCCCTAACTGGTTTATGTTCTACAGACTCATTTTTATAACTTCGGAACTAACTTGTCATGATAAACTCTTGCCATGCTTTTCATTTACAGGGACGGCGGCTATGAAGTATCTCCATTACTGGGTCGGTTTTGCAGTGTTTCCCCTCCACTAATTATATCTCATAGTAATAAACTTTGGATAAAGTTTCGAAGTGACTCGTCTTTCACATATAAAGGATTCTCTGCTCACTGGGACACGGCAACCACAGGTAACATTCTGTTATAAATTTAAAGGAAAACTCCCACCAGATGGAAGATTATGAGTAAATGTACATAGCATTTGTAGGGTTTTGCTTGATCTCATGACCAGAGATAAAGAATTCCAGCACTTTAGACTCGAAATTCAATGATCAGAACTTGGCAAGCTTTCCACTTGTATTGTTTGGCACTGTTCATCTTAAAATTTGATTGCAATTATATATATATGCAATTTAGGTCTTCTGACGTAGTACCAGTTAATAACAAACATGCACACAATTAAAAAGGATGAAAAAATGCCTGGTCCTTGTTACCCCCTCAGGTTATGGCTGGGGTGGACCATCCAAGTCTAGCACCCTTGTCCTAAACAGGGCTGCTAGTAAATTTAATCGTGCTAGGTAGTAACTAGCCTGGCTAATTTGTAGTCTTGATCGAATGGCTTTCTCCTAATCTTGAGTTTAACTGTGATTTCTCTATTTTGTCTATAGGTGGCACTGTTGCATTTTGCATTAGAATGATAGATTACAGTGAATCCAGGTTATGAGTAAATATGTTGTCTCAGCCAATCAGCAGGAGTTTTCTTTGGCCACTGAGCCTGCTGGGATAGTCTATTTATTTGAAAGAAGTCAGGTGATCTGGGTTCTTTCCACCCGGGCTGCAGCCTGGGTGGGTCTGTGTGGAGCAGCAGCATAGGTGTTGGCCTGAAGCCTGAGGCCTAGCCACGTGTAAATGGAGCTCAGCCTGAGGGGAGCTTGATCGTTGCCAGGAGGCATAGGAGAAGAAGTTGCCAAAGGGTCAACCCCTCTCATTGCCGGAGGCAGGTGTCAAGGGGATGGAGTTCTGAAGGAGTGCCAGAGAAGACGCTTCACTAGCCGGGGATGGTGAAGTAAGTGTGAAAGCTTCAGGAGAGAACTCATTCAGGAATACAGTGGGTAGCTGGAAGTAGACTTTGAAGATAAGTACAGCGGGTAGCTGTGAGGCAAGCCTGAGGGATCCAGCGGGTAGCGGAGAGTCCAAGGAACTCATCGGTTAGCATGGGTGAAGCTTGAGAAGTCCAGCAGGTAGCTGGGAGCTAAGCTTCAGGACCTACAGTGCTATTTTTGTCTACCTAGTTCTATTTTTGTCTGCCAAGTTGCTATTGCATTTTCCTAAGGGTGTCCTGCGCCCTAACCCTCTCTCCCGTGTTCCTGTTAAAAGAAATAAAAACTCTTTGTTCATTTTTAAAAGTGACTGGCGCCAATCTTGCCATCATCCTGGTAACCTGCACCCTGAGGAGGAATGTCAGCTCTCCCTGACTCTGGGGGTCACCATCAGGCCCTTAGAGGTCAGGGAGACCGCTACACAAGTGTAATTTTTTTTTGCTTTCACTAACTTAAAAGAGTTTCAAATGATATGTGCAGCTGTTCACTCCTTGGAGAAGGGCAAGTGCTCTGTTCCTACCTGTCAACAGAGTCTTTTTTTGTCTTTCTCCCTGCGTGGAGAACTTTACTACCTACACTACCAATTCAATTGCTTGTGATGACTTTTATATCATCTTCTTCATTTGAAGAATTCAAAAAAGGAAGAAAAACTAGCATTTCACTTAACCAATAACAAATAATAGATTGCCGAAAATAGCAGTCTCAGGCTTTATTCATTCCTTGGCCATGGGTCCAGCCTGTAGTCATCTCACTCTAATGAGTTTTGATGCCCATGATGGCCCTCTTCTGTTTTATCTAGTGTGTAGGAAGCCAGTTTTGGTCACCATAGCATGCAGCTTCAGGAGAAGACCCACTCACAGCAGAAGGCATCTGCCTCCAGGGTGTTGAGCTTCCAGTGGGGTGCTCCTTCACTTACAGCCTTTCACTTGGGTATCCAGATCAGAGACTCTTCATGTCACTTGCCTGTGGAACAGGTCCTGGGAACCTTCCAGCCAGTCACCTGGACTATCAGAGACCATCTACCTCCTTGTAAAAGTGGTGTTGTCTCAAGAGAAAGCAGTCATTTGTACTAGAAGGAGGAGGCTGTTGGATCAATAGCGTGGGTTTGAGAGCCACGGTCTGACTCTCTAGTTTCCTGACAATGCAGAGTATTTTAACCGTTGCTGCAGCACTTAGCAGTTCCAAAACAGCTAAAGGACCTCAGATTTGTTACTGATTTGGTAGCCCAAGTGCATTACAGTACAGGGGGTCCCCGACTTACGAACGCCCGACCTACGAACAACCCCTACTTACGAAAGGGGGCGCTGCGGGGACCCTCCGCCATTTTTCGCCGATTTTCGCCGTCATTTGGCCGTTCTGCGCATGCCTGGCCATACGGAGCCTCGGAAAATGCCGGAAATGTCCGTAATTTGCCGCGCATGCGCAGAGCGGCATTGGACGGAACATCGGAAATGTCCCGAAATGTCCGTATTTGTCGGTCTGCGCATGCGCGACCGACTTACGAACATTTCCGACTTCCGTACAGGCGGGCAGTCCCTAACTAGTTCGTAACTCGGGGACCCCCTGTAATACATAAAAAAAAGAGAGAAATCCCCCTTCATTGGGACTTTTAAGGCAACATACACATATATTATGCAAAATATTGTATTTATTAGATATGCATAAAAATATACGACCATAAAGATGATCAATGATTAAAAAACATCAAAGTTTATACAGAAAATGTACACACATAAAAAACAACAAAAACAACAAATTACATGAAAAATATGACAAAATAGTATATAGTACAGGGGGTCCCCGGGTTACAAACAAGATGGGGACTGTAGGTTTGTTCTTAAGTTGAATCTGTTTGTAAGTCGGAACAGGAACATTTTTTAAGTGTAGCTCCAGCCAAAAAATCTATTTTTACGTTTTTTTAGATAACATAGAGAAGGGTTATCACCCCTGTAACATTTGTTTTGCTGTCTGTGCCCCTGTTCAGAAGATTTCACCTCACCTTCTGTCCCAATGACAATTGGATTTTGAAAATTTTGGGTTGTTAGGGAAGCATGGACTGGTGATAAAGCATCAGTGGAGACACCTTTTTCCAATATTAACTCTAAGGCCCCTTTCACACTGGGGCGGGGAGCCGCGGTGACGGTAAAGCAGCGCTATATTTAGCGCTGCTTTACCGTTGTTTTAACCGCGGTATTCGGCCACTCGCGGTGCGGTTTTACCCCCCGCGAGCAGCCGAAAAAGGGTTAAACACCCCCGCAGAGCGCCGCCGTAGCGGCGCTTTGCGGCGGTATTGCCGCGGTTTTACCGCGGTTTCCCATTCAAATCAATGGGAAGGAGCGGTGAACACACCGCTCCTATACCGCTCCAAAGATGCTGCTAGCAGGACTTTTTTTGCCGTCCTGCTAGCGCACCGCTCCAGTGTGAAAGCCCGCCGGCTTTCACACTGGAGTTAAAGGGGCCGGATTTTTTCAGGCGGTGAACAGGCGCTATTTTTAGCGCTGTACCGCATGAAAAACGCCCCGGTGTGAA
Source organism: Lithobates sylvaticus (assembly GCA_028564925.1). Lineage (NCBI taxonomy): Eukaryota > Metazoa > Chordata > Amphibia > Anura > Ranidae > Lithobates > Lithobates sylvaticus. The sequence goes on from CM053030.1 coordinate 482,618,118, forward strand.
AGGGGCCTTACAGGAGTGAATTTCCCTTCCTAGGGGTGGATTTCCTCTCACTTCCTGTTGTCTCCCTCCGTTTGTAAGTAGGAGTCGTTTGTAAGTCGGATGTTTGTAAGTAGGGGACCCCCTGTAATCCCCGGTACCCTTTGGGTATGGTCATATACTTTTATGCATATCAAATAAATACAATCTTTTGCATAATATATGTGTATGTTGCCTTAAAAGTCCCAATGAAGGGGAATTTCGCTTTTTTTCAATTACACATCAGGTATGTGGCAACTACACTCTTTTGATCTGATATGGTGAAACCCTCTTTTCTGTTATACAGTAATACATTATGAGGGATAATTGTGACTATTGCACAATGAGGAATATCTATGCCTATTGCGTACCCCTGTTACCATCCTGTTTGCATTGTCAATTGACCCTGCATTTATTCAGTAAACATCAAGTTGTGTATTGTTGTTTGTCTGATCAGGTGGCTTATAGCTCCACATTACCCTGGGGTCCTCAATTCAAATCCCAACCAGGATACTACATGCATTTAGTTTTGCATGTTCTCCCTTTGATTGTCTGGGTTTCCTCCAGGTACTCCGGTTTCCTCTCACACTCCAAAGACATGCTGGAAGATTAATTGGCTCCTGTCTAAAATTACCCTGATATGTGTATGTATAAATGTGAGTAAGGGACCTTAGAATGTAAGCTCCTTGAGGATAATATGCTCCAGAGAGCATCCGACTGCCAGAGGTTTGGGGAGAAGAGGCTGCGGGGACTGGTCTTGCAACATGGAGGAGAGGATCAGGTAAGTAACTGCTTTTTGCTGTTGATGGTGTCGATCGTGCAGAACAATGCCAGCCATGGCCCTGACAGTTCTCCCCAAATCACCCCCATTTTCGCTGGTGGACATCCTGATAAATAAAGAATGACACAGACAGCAGTCAAAGTCTAGTTGTAATACCTCCTCACCCAAAAATTACAAAAAATGCAATACTAGCTAAAATAAACCTTTGTGAACGATGCACAGAGGTTTGATAATAGTTTGGTGTGTTGTCTTGCAGGTTGTGGTGCAACGCTAAGAGCATTGTCTGGTGCATTCTCGTCTCCTAATTATCCCATGCCATACTACGAGAATTCTGAGTGTTATTGGCTCCTGAGTGCCTCCCGGGGAAATCAAATTGAGATTCAGTTTGAAACCTTTCATCTGGAGTCACACGACAATTGTATCCGTGACTATCTAGCTGTAAGTATTTAATTCACAAATATTAAACGTTCATCTTTAGCAATTTTAGTTTTGGGTTACTTGATTCACATATCTCATAGCCCCCACTGTTGACAGAAACCTAGTCACACTACTGGTCCATCAGGTACCGGAGTTGGACTCCTTTGTAATAAAAGCAGATAATCTGATTGGAAGGTTTCTTCTCTGCAATCCTAGAGATGTAAACAAAAAAGGAAAATGAAAAATCCACTCGAAATGGAAAAGTTAGTTTTGAAACAGCTAATCCTTTAACCACTTGCCATCCGCGCTATGGCCGAATGATGGCCACAGTGCGGATCTCAATTCCCGGGAGGCCATCATATGACGGCCTCCCCTCTGCATGCTCCCTGCGTGCGCCCTGTAGGGCGTGCGCAGGGTGCGCTGTGATCACTTAGTCACTGAGACTCGGGTGATTAGCGATACCCGCCCCCTTACCATGTGATCAGCTGTCAGCCAATGACAGCTGATCACATGTTAAAAACAAAAGCTCAGTGATCGTTTTTTTTTTCTCCTCACGCTGACAGTGGAGGAGAAAAATCTCTTAAAGGGACATCTTAAAGGGACATCGGTCCCACCTTGCCATACCCATAAGTGCCACCTTGCCATCCCCATAAGTGCCATCTGTCAATGCCCACCAGTGCCACCTGTCAATGCCCACCAGTGCCACCTATCAATGCCCACCAGTGCTGCCAATCAGTGCCACCTAAAAGTGCTGCCTATCAGTGTAACCCATCAGTGCCCATAACTGCCACCCATAAGTGCCCATCACTGCCACCTATCAGTGCTTGTCACTGCCGCCTCATCAGCGTACATCAATGACGGACAAAAATTACCCATTTTATATTTTTATAACAAAATAAAATAAAAAATAAAAACATTTTTTTTTTTTTTTTTTTTTTTAAATCCGGAATTTTTAAAAAATTTTAACAAAAAAAAAAAATCGCAGAGGTGATCAAATACCACCAAAAGAAAGCTCTATTTGGGGGGAAAAAATTATAAAAATTGAATTTGGGTACAGTGTTGTATGAACGCACAATTGTCATTCAAAATGCGACAGCGCCGAAAGCTGAAAATTGGTCTGGAAAGGAGGGGGTTTAAGTGCCCAGTAAGCAAGTGGTTAAAAATTTGTAACAGTAGAATAAAACACATAAAAGTCCATTTGCCTTTTCAACTCACTTATAGATGCCAAAATGACCATCCAAAACATTTAAAAATGACCTGAACTTTGGAAGCAGTGCACAAAAAAAAAAAAAACAAGCAGAGGGCAAAGAACTCACACAAGGCTTCCTGCAGTTGATATTTTCCTTATTACAGACTTAACATGCCTTGTTCTGTACTGTGTTGAGGTGGCCATCTTGATAGAGGCATGGCTTTGCTTCCACATAGCTGCCCGCCTATGAATGGTGATCTAGTGACTGGTAGTGAAGTCCTTGCACTGCAAATCTTGTGAGAATTTAATTCAGAGGCAGCAGTGTCTAATATGATCTCACTTCGAATATAAAGCTATGGGGCTCATCAGTTGCACTGCTATTTATTTTAAAAGGGATTCAAGACAAAAGGTGATTTTTTTAGGTACTGCTTAGGCACAATTAAAGGCTCAGTTCACCTTTACATAAAAAATAATACATGCATATATTTTTACAGAAAAAGAAAAGTGCATTTATTATTTTTTCCTGCAGGAAAGCATCGTACCCGCGATCAGTAGATCATCAGTGCAATGTGGGCTCCTGCAGATATGTCAATGGATTACAAGAGCGATCATCAGCACCCCCACAGCCTATTGAAATTACAAGTAATTTTGCTATGGTGTAATACAGTATTTGTAGTTTATTCATTCACAGGAATCTATAAGGGAATGACACGGCTGTGTCCAGCACAGCCACGCTGTTTTTAAAAAGTGACATCGGATGTGGGGAGAAGAACCCCTGTCTGTTGTCACAGGGGGGGAGGGGGGATTCGGGGGGGAGAAGGGGCAGGAGCTGCAATATGTTAAATGTTCCACCCTAAATACTGGTGGAACATGTAACAGGTGAACTTAGCCTTTAACATTTAAAGATGTTCCCTATAAAATTATAAATCTACGTTTTGAGTTCAGATCCTCTTATTGAACCTACCTGGTTAGTCTGCATTTATGTGAATTCTGATCCTCAGTGCTGAATGCTGAATTATCTTCTGAATTCTTATATGTCTGTGTACTCTGTTTTAAGGTCTACAATGGCAATAGCAGCAATTCAGCTTTATTAAAGAAGCTCTGCGGTCCAGAACTGCCTTCTCCAATACGCTCCACTGCTAGTGACGTGTATGTAAAGCTACGGACAGACAATACTATGTCATATAGTGGATTCTTGGCTACCTATAAGCAGAGTGAGTTTATGTCATGCCAGTTCAATTATTAACATTGTTCTGCTTCTGTATTTATAAACTTCTGCATTAAATAGTGCAAGGAAGTACTAAATGCAAAGTGCAGTGTCCACAACAACCCATCAAAATTCACTATACTAAAGTCAGACCAGTACAAGATGAATTCTGACTGGTTGCTCTGATGACTACATATTTCCTGTTTCCTTTATTACATTTTCAGGCCATATCAGTCTTCTGTAGCAATTTTATCTACTGAATATTATATGCACCCCCTTGGTGATGTAAGAGGCTGTTGAAGTCTTCTATGCCCTGTAAGTTGACAACCACTGGTTTAGATCAGTGGCCTTCAAACTATGGCCCTTTGCTCGTCTTTATCTGGCCCACGGGCCACTATTCCTCACATAGCTATGAGGGACTATTCCTGCTATTGACACTAACAGCGGGGTGCTGTTTCTCCCATTGATATCAATGATGGGGCACTATTCCTCAAACTAATACCAATGATGGGGAGCTATTCTTCCAACTAATACCAATAAAGGGTTACTATTCCTCCCACTAATACCGGTGATGGGACGATATTCTTTCAACTAATACCAATGATGGGCACTATTCCTCCAACTTATACCAATAATGGAACACTATTCCTTCAACTAATACCAATAATGGGGTACTATTTCTCCAACTAATACCAATGATGGGGAACTATTTTTCCAACTAGTACCAATAAAGGGGCACTATTCCTCCAACTAATACCAATAATGATGCTCACCATCCCAACGCATGGGCATGCCTTCCCTGGTTTGAGGTTGTGGGCCACATCAGAGGGTGGCCTGTGGGCCACAGTTTGAGCACCCCGCCTTAGCGTGTAAGCGACATGAGGACAGTTACTGATATGAATATACATTATGTAAATTGTTGGTGCTATAGAAATGCCTGTAATGAATGAAACACCAGGTAATCCATTCAATTCAGAGTTAAAATACATACATGGGGTCAAGTCCTGTTTAGTCCTGAGGATTCACACAGCACTGCCAGGTTGGTGATCTGACTTTTCTCTCCTGCTATTATGCAATACAGCTAAATCACCCTCCCCAGCCTGTGATTGGACAGCAAAGAAGCAGCAGAAAGCTCATTAGGTTATCTCTCTCCTCCTTTTTGAAATAATCCACGTCAGAATGTTGAATGTAGAACACCTGATTGTGTTTTAGTGCTGTTTCCCCCTCTTTCAATGTAATTGCTGTCTGGGGTTCAGCTTTGAGCGAGAACCTGTATAAATGGTGTCTTTTATATCATTTAACTTTCAGCTTGCCAAGGAGTCTTGATTAGTAACCGTAATAGTGGCATTCTGGAGAGTCCAAACTATCCAAATTTATATCCTTCCAACCAACACTGCAACTGGACAATACAGACCACAATGGGGAATACCATCAGCTACATGTTCACAACCTTTCAGCTGGAGTCCATTCCATGCCAATATGATTATATGAAGGTATGATATGTATCTATTGCACAAGTGAAAGGGATACACTACATAACTAAGGGTATGACATAATAATCTTAGAAGCTTAGAAAACTATGAAAATTAAAGAGACTCTGTCACTTTGCCCTTTTAGGGAATTATGGGGAAGCTGGTGGGTCAGGAGGTGCAAATGCATTAAGTTGCATGTTAACATGTGTTGTGTTAAACCTGAAATTCAATCCACTTATATTTTTGCCTTCTTATGTTCCTCCTTTTCTGCCTAATCAACACATTACTGACATGTTTAAATAAAACTTTCTGTTTTTATTATATACCTTATTTTATACCCATTAATGTCACCTATGGATCTTTGTACTTCTCTATACACTGTAGGTAGATTGTGAATGGTGGGATGCACAGCAGGGTACTGTACATAGCTTCCTCTAAAAAAAAAAATATCATAGCACCTGCTGTAGTACGTGTTGAGTAAGTATAGCTTTGTGTGGTAGGCAGTAAGTTTCAATTAACAGCACAAACAGGCCTGGTGGGGAGGCTCACCCATCTGGTGCCACTTACAACTGTGCAGGGATTGACAGAGGTCAGAAGACACAGAGATGCCGACAGTGTCTGCTACGAGGAGCAAAGTGCGGCCTGGCTGATCCAACCCAAAAGGAAAGCTTCCTGGAAAGGTGGACAAAGGCCCCGCTCTCTCCCTACTCCCCCAGAACCTCTCCCTATCGCTGGTACTGTCCCTGACAGATGGGGAACTTGTTCTTACCCTGTCCACTCGCATAAAGCTTGCCAATTCTAGGGGTCACAGCCTTAAATACACTCTGCCAGGGTCACATGGGGCATGTGCATCCTGTTGAAAGAAGCAACAGCAAGTAGTTTTATATAATGTGAATTATATATATATATATATATATATATATATATATATGTATATATTTATACCCTGTTTCCCCGAAAATAAGACCTAGCGTGATTGTCGGTGATGGCTGCAATATAAGCCCTACCCCCCAAATAAGCCCTAGTTAAAGCCCTTGTAGGTCTTATTTTTAGGGTAGGGCTTATTTTCGGGGAAACAGGGTATATATATATATATATATATATATATATATATATATATATATATTATACCTATACTACCAATAGGTTGCACAGCAGTGTTATGTGTTATTCTATGGTAATGTAGTCACAGAATGTTCTGTCTATGTTCACTGCATGTACTTGTTTGTTGTTCTCTTCCTGTCTATGATAAAAGGCATGTAATATATTCCTCCATGAAAGTAAACTATTCTCTGCATACAACAAGCATGATTCAATAACCTGCGAACACATCCAACCAGATCACTGTTTATGTGACTGAGGAAACCATAGAGAAACATAGCTTCAATTAAAGTAGAACTATAGGCAAAACGTTTTCATTTTTGGATAGAGCAAGGGAGGGTTATAACCCCTATAAGATTTTTTTTTTTGCCATTAGGGAGATTTCCCTTCACTTACTGTCCCATAGGCAAACAGGAAGTGAAAGTAAATCCCTGTAATTCAAGGGAATTTTTTGGAGACCCCCAGGCCACCAGCACTGGTGTACCCATTGGAAGATTTCCCCTCTATTACTTTTCTGGGGACAACCCAAAATTTGGGTAATTTCTTTTACTTTCATTTTCAATGATGATGGTAAAGAGGACAGATAAAGAGGGTAAATCTTCTTAATGGGGGCACAGACAGCAATAAAAACTGACAGGTGTTCTAATCCATCTCCACTCTATCCAAAAAAAAAGAGATCCCTCCGCCCGATGTCCTGAGTGCCAGGCTCCGTTCCTTGCAAGCATCGCGACGCACGGGGGCGGAGCCTGGCGGCAAATTCAAAAAATTGAAAATTCATAACACATACAGTACACTGTATTCTTACAGATTACATTACTGTATGAATTAATTTCACATCCATTTTGTCCCTAGTGCTTTGTCCAGTGCCCTGCATGCAGTTTTATATTGTATATACTGTTCTTTATGCCTGGAAACTTGAGATTGTCCATAGCAACTAAAAAGTGTCCCTTTACGTCATAAGTGGTTTTAGACCAGCTAGAAAACAGCGATAATAAATTAGAATCACTTGCAGAATTGAGCGATAGTGAATCGTGGAGAAATTCATTTTATTTATATTATATTATTTTATTTTTTTTATTAATTTTATAGTTATTTATTATATTATAATTTATGATTTTATGTTTCAAACCTTATCATACCCGGGATATCTACTAGATTCTTGTTTGGACAGATTTACGTGTGTTATTGCTAAGAATTACAGGCCTATAATATATGCCAAATTTCTATGCAAAACAATTGTACCGCTTTGAGACGCGAAAATCTGACATAATCATACCGACAGGGAGGTTAAAGTCTTGTTTTTTTGTGTTTAAAAAAAAAAACATGTTGTACTTACCTGCTTTGTGCAGTTGGTTTTGCACAGAGCAGCCAAGGTCCTCCTCTTCACGGCTCCCACTTTGCTGCTCCTGGCCCCTCCCTCCTGCCGAATGCCCCCCACAGCAAGCAGCTTGCTATGGGGGAACCGGAGCTGAGCTGCAGCTCCCTCTCCTTAATGGCTCACTTTGACTTTGATTGATCAGTCAATCAGGAGGAAGAGTCCTGGGCAGCCAAGTCTCTCGTGCAACATCGCTGGATCGAGATGGGGCTCAGATAAGAATTGGGGGGCTGAGGGGGGCTGCGGCACACAGAAGGTTTATTATCTTTTTGCATAGAATTGCATTAAGATAAACAACTTTCTGCCTTTACAACCACTTTTACCGGTTCCCGACCGGCTCCTGTACGTTTACGTCGGCAGAATGGCACGGCTGGGCAAAGTAACGTACCCATACGTTACTTTGAATTTCCTGCCGTGCGCGCGCCTGCCGCGAGCTCCGTGACCGCAGGTTCCGCGGACTCGTTTACCGCGGGGATACCTGCGATCGTGTCACGGAGCACAAGAATGGGGAGATGCCGATGTAAACAGCATCTCCCCGTTCTGACTAGTGACAGTACACTGATCGTCTGCTCCGTGTCATCGGGAGCAGCGATTCGTGTGGTGTCACACACAGCCACGCCCCCAGACAGTTAGAAACACGCCCCTAGGATACACTTAACTCCTCCCCGCCCCCTAGCGGTTGACCCCTTCACTACCAGTGACATTTTTACAGTAATCAATGCAATTTATAGCATCGATCACTGTATTCATGCCAATGGTCCCAAAAATGTGTCAAAATTGTCCGATGTGTCCGCCATAATGTCGCAGTCATGATAAAAAATCTCTGATCGCCGCCATTACTAGTAAAAAAATAATTATTAATAAAAAAGCCATAAAAAAACTATCACCCTATTTTGTAAACGCTATAACTTTTGCGCAAACCAATCAATAAACGCTTATTGTGACTTTTTTTTACCCAAAATATGTAGAAGAATACGTATCGGCCTAAACTGAGGAAAAATAAATGTTTTTTTATATATTTTTGGGGGATATTTATTATAGCAAAAAGTAAAAAATATTGTGTTTTTTTCAAAATTGTCGCTCTTTTCTTGTTTATAGCGCAAAAAATAGAAAACGCAGAGGTGATCGAATACCACCAAAAGAAAGCTCTATTTGTGGGAAAAAAAGGACGTCAATTTTGTTTGGGAGCCACGTCGCACGACCACGCAATTGTCAGTTAAAGCGACGCAGTGCCGAATCGCAAAAAACGCTCTGGTCAGGAAGGGGGTAAATCCTTACGGGGCTGAAGTGGTTAAGGGTATACCTAAAGTTGCTAAAATGAAAATTTAGCCCCCGTTCACACCAATGCGAATTAGATGTGGCTTACACCGCATCCAATTCACAGGACATTTTAAAATACATTCAAATAAATGTATCTTGTTCACATATGTGCGTTGCATTCGCACTGCGCATTGCACAAAAAACGTGTGCGTTTTCTGGGCATTGCGGTGCGAATTACAACCACATTAACCTCTATGGGAACGCATCTGATTCGCAGATGCATTCCAGTCTGAACAAGGAATCTCTCCTTGTTCTCACTACACCTCCCCCTCCTCTCCCTCCTCTCCCTCCTCTCCCTGCCCAGCTGATGCGCTGATAGAACGGAGCGGCACCGCTGAGCAGCTACATTTTCTCTTCACAGAGAAAATGTAGCTGGAATTCGCACCGCACTGGTGTGAACACGGGCTTAAGGAAGAACTTAGATACTCACCTCTGCTGATTGCTGCTCCCGATAGTTTTCAGGAGTGATTACTTCCTGGTCCCCTGCTGTGTGTTGTAGGGATGAGGTCGTCAGAAGGAACCACATCATGTGGCAGGGGATCAGGAGATCAATATCGGGTCATATTAGGATATGTAAAAATCTCTGCTATGAAAAACATTTATGTAAACTGCAGTTCTTTTAAACAGCATTATTTTTAAATTGCGCCTACAAAGCGCCTTTAAACAGCCGCTGCTGTGTCTCTAGTTTGAAAGCCCGAGGGCTTTCACACTGGAGCGGTGCGCTTGCAGGACGCTGAAAAATGTCCAGCAAGCCGCATCTTTGGAGCGCTGTAGGAGCGGTGTATTTACCGCTCCTAAAGCGCCCCTTCCCATTGAAAACAGTGGGGCAGCGCTCCAAACCCGTCGCTTTGCGGCGCTTTGCGGCGCTTTGCGGCGGTTTTAACCCTTTTTTGGCCGCTCGCGGGGGGTAAAACTGCCCCGCTAGCGGCCGAAAAGCGCTGCTAAAACGACGGTAAAGCGGCGCTATATTTACCGCCAGCACGCCCAGCGCCTCAGTGTGCAAGTAGCCTTAATGTTTTATTATTTGAGTTTTGTGCGGGCCAGCATACTTTATGACTTTAGCACAGCTGCCCCCTTTGCTGGATTACTTACCAGTTTAAATTCATTCATCCCCTTTAATTTTTACTATCAAATTTGCAGTTAGTAAATCACCACCACATCTGCTTCATCATCTCTAAATGTCTGAGGTTCCTCTAACTTAGTGAAATGGTACAGCATGTGATGCCAATCCGGGGAAACTGACTCATTGTGGTCACTGAAACAGGATGTTATACTACTTGTGCTCACGTGCCAGCTTCAAATTACAGATGTACGTTACTTGGACCTGGAGTGCAATGGGGAAACCATACAAATAATACATGTGTAGTACACTAAAACAAAACACTTTAAAGAAAAAATTCCATATATTTTTTTTCTTCATAGTTACATTGTTCCAGCTTGGATCAATGTAACTATGGGGTAGATTTACTAACACTGGAGAACACAGAATCTGGTTACTGTGCACAGCTACACCAATCAGCTTCTAACTTCAGCTTGTTCAGTTAAGCTTTGACAATAAAACCTGGAAGCTGATTGGTTTCTATGCAGAGCTGCACCAGATTCTGTGTGCACCAGTTTTAGTAAATTTCCCCCTTATCTACTGTACATACCATACCTGGCTGATGCCCCTGGAAGCTGGAAAATCTTTTAGTAGGCAATGCTACTCCAGTGATCACCACTAGCTTCCATGTCTTGTGCTCAGCGGCTGCCTTGCTGCTCATTAAACAAAGAAGTTTGCATGCTCGGCACAGGAGCCATTTAGAAAATGCTTTTCATTTTCTCAATGAATGCAAAGTGCTCTGTGACTGGAGGAGATTGAGATTGTGATGTCATTGCTGGTGCCTGGGCCCTATCCTGTACTGGTGCCTGGGCCCTATCAGTTCAAAAGGGGGGCCTGGGCACCTGTTGAGCAGGAGGTCCGGCTGTACTGTCTTTATTGCACACACCAATCCTCTTCTGCCTACCCCTGCTGCACTGCCAGCTTCTCCTCTTCTTTCCACCTCAGGCTGCACTATGGGCTCTTACAGTAAAGAACCCTCTACGCAGTTTAAGGTTAAACTGCTTTTCTTCTCATTTTAGTGAATGGCCGCGTGTTTTATTAAATTCCCTTGCGCTGAAAAGTTTTATCCCTATTGTGGAGTCACCAGTATGGTATTTGTACATTGAAATCCTATCAACCGTGCCTTCTCCGGAGAGAACAAGTTCAGTGCTCGTAACCTTTCCTCATAACTAATACCCTCCAGACACTTTATTAGTTTTGCTGCCCTTCTCTGGACTCTTTCCAGTTCCACCACATCCCTCCTGAGGACTGTTGCCCAGAACTGGACAGCATACTCCAGGTGCGGCCGGACCAGAGTCTTGTAGAGTGGGAGAAATATTGTTTTATCTCTGGAGTTAATCCCCTTTTTAATGCATGGCAATATTCAGTTTACTTTGCTTTCAGAAGCTTGGCATTGCATGCCATTGCTGAGCCTGTCATCTGCTAGGACCCCATGTCCTTTTCTATCCTAGATTCCCCCCAGAGGTTCTCCCCCCAGTGTATAGATTGTATTCATATTTTTGCCACTCAAATGCATTCTTTTACATTTTTCCATATTAAGCCTCATTTGCCATGCAGTTGCCCATTTGTTCAGATCTTCTTGCAAGGTTTCCACATCCTGCTGAGAAGTTATTGCCCTGCATAGCTTAGTATCTTCCGCAAATACAGAGATTGAGCTATTTATCCCATCCTCCAGGTCGTTTATGAATAAATTAAATAGGAATGGGCCCAGGACAGAACCCTGGGGGACCACACTACCCACCCCTGACCATTCCGGGTACTCCCCATTTATAACCACCCTCTGAACTCACCCCTGTAGCCAGTTTTCAATCCATGTACTCATCATATGGCCCATGCCAACTGATCGTACTTTGTACAGTAAATGTTTATGGGGAACTGTATCAAATGCTTTTGCAAAATCCAGAAACACCACGTCTACGGGCCTTCCTTTATCTAGATGGCAACTCACCTCCTAATAGAAGGTTAATAGATTGGTTTGGCAAGAACGATTCTTCATGAATCCATGCTGATTACTGCTAATGATACAGTTGTCATTGCTACAATCTTGTATATAGCGCCTTATCATCCCCTCCAAGAGCTTACATACAATTGATGTTAGGCTAACGTCTGTAATTCCCAAGGATAAATATTGGTGCTACATTGGCTTTTCTCCAATCAGCTGGTACCATTCCAGTCAGTAGACTGTTCGTAAAAATTAGGAACAATGGTCTGGCAATTACTTGACTGAGTTCCTTAAGGACCCTTGGGTGCAAGCCATCTGGTCCTGGTGACTTATTAATGTTAAGTTTTTCAAGTCTATTTCTAATTCTGTCCTCTGTTAGCCATGAGGGTGCTTCCTGTGATGTGTTATGAGAATAAACATTGCAGTTTTGGTTACTGAAACCCCCCCCGATTCCCTCGTGAAGATTGAGGAGAAGAATAAATGCAATACCTTTGCCATCTCTCCATCCTTAGTAACCAGATTCCCTTTATCATTCTTTATAGGACCAATATGATCTGACCTCCCTTTCTTACTATTTATGTACTGTATATACTCGAGTATAAGCTGACCCAAATATAAGCAGAGGCACCTAATTTTACCACAAAAAACTGGGAAAACTTATTGACTCAAGTATAAGCCTAGGGTGAGAAATGCGCAGCTACTGTAAGTGGAAAAGATGGTCAACAATGCCCATTTGCAGCCTCACTGTGCCCATTTGCATGCCTCACTGTGCCCATTTGCAGACATAGGTCCCACGAACTACAAACTTGGTAGTTAAGGGTTCCTAGATTCCCCCTAGCTGCAGCCAAAGGGTCCCGAAATGACATTGCTGCAGATGGACACAGTTGACCGACTTTGGGGCCCTGTATCTAGGGGCCACTTGGTGCTAGGAACCCCAACTTTGGTTATGTTGTAGTGTTGGTTTCTCTGCTGCAGAAAAGTGCTTGACTCGAGTGTAAGCCGAGGGGGGCACTTTCAGCACAAAATAATGTGCTGAAAAAATTGGCTTATACTCGAGTATATATGGTACTTAAAGAATTTCTTGGGATTTTTCTTACTCTCCTCCGCTATTTGCCTTTCGTGTTCTAGCTGCCCTGATTGCACCCTTACATTTTTTGTTGCATTCTTTGTAAAGTTGGAATGCTGATGATGATTCCTCAGCCTTCTTCTTTGCTTTTATATGCATTTTTACGTTGAAGTTAAGCCACCCAGGACTTTTATTAGCTCTTTTAAATGTATTTCCCATTGGGATGCACTGGCTAATGCCCTTATTTAATATGCTCTTAAAGCATACCCATTTCTCCTCCGTGTTCTTTGTTCCTAATATTTTATCCCAATTTCTATCTTCTAGAAAGGCTCGTAGTTTAGGGAAGTTGGCTCTTTTGAAATTCAGTGTCTTTGTATTCCCCTTATGTTTCCTTTTAGTGAGATTTATACTGAAACTAATTGACCTGTGATTGCTGTTTCCTAATTTGTCCCGAATTTCTACATCAGTGATCAAGTCTGTATTGTTGGTAATCAGTAGGTCTAGTAACGCTTTGTTGTTGTTTGTCTAGTTGGTGCGTTTACCATCTGACCCATGAAATTGTCCTGCAAGACATTTTGGAACTAGCGAGCCTTAGATGAATGCGCGGTTCCTTCTACCCAGTCTATGTCTTGATAATTAAAATCCCCCATTATGATGACACTTCACATCCTTGCCGCTAATCCAGATTGTGATAGGAAGTCCGCCTCCACCTCCTCCCTCTGGTTAGGGGGCCTAAAGCATACTGCCATTATTACTTTCCCCTTAGTTCCATCCCTTTGCAGCTCTACCCATAAGGATTCCACCTCCTCCCTTGCTCCCTTAGTGATGTCATCTCTCACATTTACTTGTACATCATTTTCGATAAACAGGCATACCCCTCCCCCTTCTTTACCCTCTCCAGCCCTGCGATATAGGGAATACCCTTGTATGGTTGCCAGCCAATCTTGAGAGCTGTTGAGCCAAGTCTCTGAAATTCCTACAAAATCTAAATCCTCCTCCAACAACAGTAGCTCTAGTTCTCCCATCTTGCCCGCTGCCACCATATTTCCCGGTGGGGATGGTGTGTTCAGGATAATGTGCAGTGTTAGTATTCCGCCACACAACGTTTTGCTTTTAGGCCAAAAAGTTAAATTTTGGTCTCATCTGACCAGAGCACTTTCTTCCATATGTTTGCTGTGTCCCCCACATGGCTTCTCACAAATTGCAAACGGGAATTCTTATGGCTTTCTTTCGACAATGGCTTTCTTCTTGCTACTAATGGACAGATTTGTGGAGTGCACCACTAATAGTTGTCCTGTGGACAGATTCTCCCACCTGAGCTGTGGATCTCTGCAGCTCCTCCAGAATTACCATGGGCCTCTTGGCTGCGTCTATGATTAATGCTCTCCTTGCCCGGCCTGTCAGTTTAGGTGGACGGCCATGTCTTGGTAGGTTTGCAGCTGTGCCATACTCTTTCCATTTTCGGATGATGGATTGAACAGTGCTCTGTGAGATGTTCAAAGCCTGGTGTAACCCTACTTTAAACTTCTCCACAGTTTTATCCTTGACCTGTCTGGTGTGTTCCTTGGCCTTCATAATGCTGTTTGTTCACTGAGGTTCTCTAACAAACCTCGGAGGACTTCACAGAATAGCTGCATTTATACTGAGATTAAATTGCACACAGGTGGACTCTATTTACTAATTAGGTGACTTCTGAAGGCAATTGGTTCCACTAAATTTTAGTTAAGGGTATCAGAATACAGGGGGCTGAATAAAAAAATAAAAAAACGCCACACTTTTCAGATGTTTATTTGTAAAAAATTTGGAAAACCATTTATCATTTTCCTTCCACTTTACAATTAGGTGCCACTTTGTGTTGGTCTATCAGATAAAATCCCAATAAAATACATTAACGTTTTTGGTTGTAACATGACAAAATGTGGGAAATTTCAAGGGGTGTGAATACTTTTTCAAGGCACTGCATGTCCATTCATCACTGAAACATAATAAACTGTGTTTACTATACTTCCATTTGTGAATGAGCAACCCTGTCGGTAGCTAAACCCAGGGATTTTTTTCTCAGAGAATAGGTGCAGGAGTCCCCCCTTGTCTCCGCGCCCTACCCACCCCCAAGCACCGTCCCTTGGTTCCACCCACCACCCAGTACTGCCCCAAGTATCATTTGTGGTGATAAAGAATTTGCATGGAATTTGTTCTTGTTTAATAGCAAGAAAAGCCATAAAATAGATTCCCCTGGAGTCAGCAACAATAGACCCCCCCCCCCCCCCCCAACAAAAGATTCCTCACACAACAATTGAGTCCCCCAGCAGCAATGGATCCCACCCCAACAACAATAGGTCCTCCCAAGCAACAATAGATTCCCCTCCCAACAACAATAGACTTCACCCCAGCAACAATAGATCTAGTCCATCTGGTACCCACTTGTGCACAGGAGTGTTTTGTTTTCTCCTCACACAATAGACTGCCCCAGCAACAATGGACCCCACCCCATCAACAATAGTTCCCCCATACAACAATAGACCCCCACACAGAAACAATGAACCACCAACAACAAAATATCACCCCCAGCAGCAACAGCAGATCCCCCAGTGCCCAGCATCAATAGACCCTCCAGCAGCCAGCAACAATAGACCTTTTCCTCAATAGTAGATGCCTACCAGCAACATAAGACCCCCCCAGCAACAATAGATCCCCACAAGCAACAATAGACCCTCACACAAAAACAGATTCCCACCAGTGACAATAAAACCCCAGCAGACAGCATCAATAGACCCTCCAGCACACCCCTTGATATTAATGCATTTAGTGCTGGAGGTGCCGGCAATGCGTCCCCCCCCCTGTTCCCGCTGAAAAATAGCCCTGGCTAAACCAAATAAAACTAGAAGGAGCCTGTAAAAGACAAATACTGGTGGGTAGCAGTGGCAGTGTGTCCATAGAGGGCGCAGGAGCGCCGCCCCCTTTCTCCTGCACCGCTCTATCACCAATAGATAGATTCATGCATTGCATGAATCTATCTATTGTCACCGCTGCCGGCCCCTTGTCGGGTGCCGGGAATCCTGAATTACAGCGGCGGGGGTGTTTTTGGAAGCGCCTAATTAGAGCTGTCGGCTCTAATAGGCGTTCTGATTAGAGCTGTGGGCTCTAATAGGCTTTCAAATTGGTAAACAGTGGGCACATCGCTTCCCTAACAATGACCCGCCTCTCAGCCAATCAGGTTGCCGGTACTGTGTTACCTGTCACCTGATTGGCTGAAATCACAGGCGCTGTGTTGGACGCCTACCAGGCATCCAATCATTGCAGATGACGAGAGGAGGAGCGGGCAGGAGAAGACATCGGGTCGGGTGCCGCCGTCACCCGCTGCCCACCCGAGATAAGGTAAGTGCCGGGCAGACGGCGGGCGGGGAGCACAGTGGCAGCACTTGGGGCACAGTGGCAACAATTAGGGCACAGTGGCAGCACTTGGGGCACAGTGGCAGCACTTGGGGCACAGTGGCAGCACTTGGGGCACAGTGGCAACATTTGGGGCACAGTGGCAGCATTTAATGGGCAAAGTGGCAGCATTTGGGGCACAGTGGCAGCATTTGGGGCACAGTGGCAGCCTTCGATGGGAACAGTGGCAGCATTTGGGGCACAGTGGCAGCCTTTGATGGGCAAAGTGGCTGTGTTTGATGGGCACAGTGGCAGCGTTTGATTGGCATAGTGGCAGCATTTGATGGCACAGTGGCAGCGTTTGATGGCACAGTGGCTGCGTTTGATGGCACAGTGGCTGCGTTTGATGGCACAGTGGCTGCGTTTGATGGGCACAGTGGCTGCGTTTGATTGGCACAGTGGCTGCGTTTGATGGGCACAGTGGCTGCGTTTGATGGCACAGTGGCAGTGTTTGATGGGCACAGTGAGGCTGCAATTAATGTTTTTTTTTTCTGAATTTTTCAGTTTGTTTGCGCCCCCCCAAGCCGCCACTGGTGGGCAGTGTGTTTAATCTTCACTCTCTTGCAGACCTCCAGGTGCTTCCGTGATCCCATGTGTGATCCTCCTGCGAGCATCTGTGTTATTATTGTGTCCTTGAGTGACCTAGGGGTTGGCAGGAGGAACCATGACGTTCAGTGGGGGACCTGCTATCTGCTACACCTGTAAGTGTCAGATAGCAGTGGCATCTAGAGCTCTTCAAGATTGAAGATTTCACGTGGTTGTAAACCTCAATACAGTTCAGGCAGGTTTTGGGGGCACATGCAATGTCCTTGTCATTGTTTTGTGGGGAAGGGGATGGTGAGAGAAAAGTATTTTTCCTTCTTAGTAAAACCAGAGAAACTTCTGTCTTGGACTTCTGCCATTCTTCAGCAAAGCCCAGACATATTATGACCCAAAAGGACATTCTGTTTCTCTTGGATCATTGGTGGATTAACATCAGAATTATGGGCATGACAAATTGAGCTTAAATCGCTATGCCAAAACAGATAAAAGCAGACGGGAGCTTTCTAAGTACAATGAGGAGGAATTTACTAAAATTGTACCAGACATAAACTGGAACAGCTGTGCATAGCAAGAAATTAGCTTATAGCTTCAACTTGTTCAGTTAAGCTTTGGAAATACAAGCTAGAAGCTCATTGGTTGCCAATGCATAGCTTGGCACAATGTAAGCATGCATATCCCATAGCTGGGCTGCAGGGGAAGCTGGTAATCACTGAAGTGATAGCGTCGATCTTCAGGGTTGTGTGCAAATGACTTCCCCTCTGCACACTGACTACAGTGGGTCGATTGCTCAGCACTGCCGCCTTTTTTTTAAGAGTCTTGTATTTTTTTCAATAAATACGAGACATTCTCTGATTGGACGAGGTAGAGACTGTGATGCCATCACTCATCCAATCAGAGCAACTCTCTGTGCTAAGTGTGCAGAAGGAAAGCTGCTCACTTGGAACCTGAGCATGATCCAGAAGATCACGGCTATCACTGTAGTAGCGCCGTCCACTACAGTGACCGTCAGCTTCCTCAGCGGCCCATCAGGTATGATATATATGGTTACATTGGACCAAGCCGAACCATATAGGCATGCAACACAGATTTTACCTGGAGTTCAGCTTTAATTGCTGTATTTACTTACAAGTGTTGAAGCATTCTAGATGGGCAAAGTCCTGGTGGTGACTAGTGATGAACTTGGGCATGTTTGGAGTAGGATCTGAACCCACATGTGGAAGCTCACCAGGAAGCAGTCTGTATGGGCCAATCAACTGAGGCTGGGGTATTCCCTGGCCCACAGCCGCATGCATACAATGGGCATGTTTACTTGCAGCTGCGGGGTGGGGAATAACTCAGCCACTTATAATTGGCCCAATACAGGTGACGGCTTCTTGGCAGGCTCCTGGCTTGTATCCAAACACACCTGAGCAGGGCCGCTGATAGAAATCATGGGGCCCCATACAGCCTACCTGACGGGGCCCCCTTCAGCTCCACCCTGGCCCCACCCATGGTCCCTCCTTCAGCCCCACCCCTGACCCCGCCCCTGGCCCCGCCCCAGACCCCGCCTTCAAACAAAGTATAGGTTTGTCTACAAGTGATATTAAGCCAGCCATGCCATGCCGCCAATGCCATAATGTGCTGCAGACACTGCCACCCATGCCGCCAATGGCATAATGCCATTGGCAGCATAGGTGGCACTGTCTCTGCAGGCAACACATGCGTTATGGCATTAGCATCATGGGTGACACTGTCTGCAGCATATTACAGCATTGGCGGCATAGATGCGTGGCACTGTCTGCAGCACATTACGGCATTGGCGGCATGGGTGGCACTGTCTGCAGAACATTACGGCTTTGGCGGCATTAGTGGCACTCACTTTAGCACATTACGGCATTGGCGGCACTGTCTTGAGCACATTACTGCATTGGAGGCATGGGTGGCACTGTCTCTGCAGGCAGCACATGCGTTATGTGCCATAACGCATGTGCTAGTGCTACCTGCAGTCTGTGCCACCCATGATGCCACTAATGCCATAATGTGCTGCTGCAGACAGTGCCACCCCATGCCACCAATGCCAACAATGTGCCATAAGGTATAAATGCTGCTGATGCCCCCCCTACCTCCCTCCCCCCCCCCCCAATTAAGCAGACTTCTCACCTGGGTAATTGCTGCCTTTGCTGCCAGTCAATTCCTCCCTGTTGCTGCCTGAAATTCGCTGTGTCCACACAATCGGATCGGAGTTGCTGTCCCTGCAGACAGTCAGATGTACTCTTGGCCCTCTCGTCCTCACTACTCTTCCTCGCACGCGGAGAGAGAGAGAGAGAGGAATCACTCCGCTGTATTGGATATACCATGCGGATCATGCGCTCAATAGCCGGCAAGCACTTGTGTATGAGGAGCGGGCGCGGAGGAGGTATTCTTCCGCGCCCGAAATACATAAAATAGTCCCTCCCCTGGCGCTATAGAAACCGGGCCCAGCGATATCAGAAAAAGAAAAAAAAAATCGTAAAAATGTACCCGCTGGCGGGGGCGGTTGCTGGTCTGAGCGAACGGTGGTCGGATGGGAGAATTTTTATTTTTTTTTCTTTAGATTACATTGCGGTAGGTTGCCCGGGCCCCCCTGCTGGTCGGGCCCGGTACAGCAGGGCTAGTTGTACTGGCCTATCAGCGGCCCTGCACCTGAGATCATCTCTATTCACCCAGGAAGCAGATGACAACATAGCAACAAATGATGAAACAGATGATAATTTTTCCTACTGGCTAATAAAAAAAAACGCCAAAGCACAAAAATGCCAAGAAACGCTGCATGGAAACGCGTAAATATGCGCGACAAAACGTCTGAGAAACGCTCAAAAAAGTAGTCCTCAGGCCGTTTACTGCTTCTTGCAGCCCCTCTGATTCCTGGAGACCTCCTGTCTCTCTTGGTGTGTAGCAGTTTCCAACTGGGAGCCCTGAGGTCTTCCCATAATCTCATTATAAGTATATGTAGATGCTGGTCGTCTACAAAATCTGGACACATGGTTGGAGATCCCGTCCCACCCAAGACACTATGGAATCTCCAAACTACAGAGCCCCATGCCGGAATACCAAAACCTGGAGAAAGCTGCGAAAGCAGTCTTCTCCAGTCCACACCTATGATCTGCAGTCTTGCACCAAACAAATGTGCACACCCTGTGTCCCCCAAACTACTAATTTTGCAGTAACAGCATCTCCTACTGTCACAAGAAAACAGAGGAGATATGCTTTAAAATTAGGATAAAAAGTTGTAATTTGCAATGCTATTTTTCATTCAGACATGCAAACCCTGGCATGAATGAGTCATTTCTTCTCTTTTTTTTTGTTCTAATGAAAAACTGTCAGCTACCACACCCTGCCAGCTCAGAGCAATGTGACCGCTAGCTGTTGGAAATTTGAAAAAAAAGGCTGATTTGTGCTTGAGCATTGGTGAAATCAGGACGGCATGCACAGATAAACTGAAATGCAGGCAGAAAATATGATAACACTCTACAGTAACTGCATCAGCCTAGTTCAGTCTTTATATAATTATGGGAATCAGGACACAAATGACTTGGATTGATTTATGTGGGTACATTTACAGTGTATGTAAATCATTGTTTCTTTAAAGCCAGACTGAAAATTTAGTTTAAATTGGCTAAAAGCATTCCAGGCACATTAAAACAAAAGTGTGCAAAGTCTTAGGCCCCTTTCACATGCGCGGACCGTATGTCCGTATTTCATCCATCCGTTTTCGGGTGAAATACGGACATACATGCATCCCTATGGGATAGCGGGTGTCAGTGGATGAACATCCGCTGACATCCGATATCATCCATCTCCACTATGGTCCGATTCTGCAGACGGAGGAAAATCCTATTTTTCTATCTGTCTGCAGAGCGGATCGGAGGAACACAGACAGACGGTCCGTGTTCATCCGATCCCCCATAGAGGAGAGCGGAGATCTGACAGGGCGGTCCCTGCACAGTGTGCAGGGACCGCCCTGTCATCCGCCGCCTCAGCGGGGATCAACGGATCGATCCCCGATGAGCAAGCGGATGTTCACAGGGCGGATCATTACGGATCCGTCCCGAGTGAAAGGGGCCTTACAGTTGGTTTTCCATAGAAAGCAGCCATGGACTAATTAAAATAGCCTGTCCCCTGCTGCAGAGAAGGACCCTTGCTCTCTCTATGTAGGCAGTGGTCTCTATACAGAGGTCCAGCACACTCCCCCTGATGAGCCAGAGCTAGAAACCTCCAATCAGCAGAAAGCATGAGCTTTGCCGATAGCAGAAAGCAGACCATGCAGCTGTTATGGGTTCTAAGACTGATGCAGTTGCGCAGTGAATTATTCAGATAGCAATAGCATTTGTTAATTTATGTTATTTATTTAGATACAATAATTGTATATATCATGTAATAACTCATTTTTTATTATATATCATTTAGTTTTCTGTAACTCTAGAGAAATGTCTTTGTAATGGAGATTAGAGAGACAAAGAGGTTTTGCCATGGAGCGCCACTATAGATAGTTATGGCAGTAGCCAAGTCCAGCAACTCTTGGCAATCATTTTATTGTTCTTACTGCTCTGATGAAAGGTGAACTCTGAATAGTTGGTTTACTAATTGCAAAGACTGTGCTTAGTAAATGAGGCAAAGCTCTGTTGACTTCCATCATACAATCACATGCAAAGTTAAGCTTTAGGTCATTTACTAAGCTCTGGAGCAAATGTGGATTTGCAAGGTGCACAGTTTTTTTCCTTTAGTAAATCCATGCCCGAAGCCAAAGGCCTCTTTCACATGGGCAACAAGGGAGCTGTAAACTTTTATTTTAAGTGGTAAAACAAATGATGAGGAGCCAATACATTGCCTCCCAGCTGCCTATACACTGTCTCATAAGTGAGCCATCGCAGATTGCTCCTAAGGCCCCATTCACATCTGAGCATTTTGTAGCTTGAAGCCTGAGGCTACAAAACGCTTGAGGGAAAAAAATCCATGATTCTCTATGGAGATGCTTCACATCTCCACTCCAAGTCGCCTGAAGCTCAAACAAGTTCTGGACCCTTTATCTCTATCACATTTTATTTGCCATTTGTGTCCCTGCTTGGAAGGTTCACCCCTCTTTTTGTCTTGGTGACCAAGGTGAAAGTAAAAGGTAACTTTTTTGGGGGGTTTTAGATGGAGTGGGGAAGAGTTAGACCCTCTATCACATTTTTTTGGCATCTGTGTCCCAGCTGGGAAGGTTCATCCCTCTTTTTGTGTTGGTGACCATCACTACTGAGAGAGAAAGTGAGGGGAAATCAAAAATGTTGTTGTCACCAAAGCAAGAGGTGAAGGAAAATCTTCCATTTTGGACATACTGTATGTATATTACCTCTCAATTTCTGTTGCATTTCAAGGGCAGACGTTGGGAAGAATGTCCCCCTTATAGTAGTGTCAGAATTCAACCCTATACAGAAAGCTAAAAAGATTATTGGTGTAATGCCATTGACTCTTCCATGTGCCATTGGCCTTGGAACTATTCAGAAACCAACAGACCGGAGATCAATCAGTCACAACTTAAAGTGGAAGTAAACCCCCCTATCGTTTTCAGCCAAGGAAGCTGCCATCTTTGCCTCTGTTTAATCTTCAACTGCCACGGTGCTGCACATGTGATCCGTTATGACACCAGCCATTGGATGGTTTGACTGTTTGGTTGAGAGCACAGCCAATGTGCAGTTAGCATTCCCGGCATGCCTTTTTTTTTAAACTGTTAAATCGATGGGTTTACTTCCGCTTCAAGGAATCTCTAGCAATCTCTGGAGGAACCTTAGGGTTGAGAATGGCTAGTCTAGGGTACCATTGAAATGCAGTTATACTTGCATTCCTGGAAGCTGGTTCTCTCCTCCTTCCTCTGATACTTTGTGTTGTGGGTGAGTTCTCTGCATCCTCACTTACAGTGCAGGATTGCTGGTCCTGCACTGTAGGTGTTGACATAAGAGTGCCTGGGACCGATGGAGCACCAAAAAGAAGAAGCTTCAAGGGACTGGTCGCACAGAGGAAAGCAAACCTGCGGGAGCAAGGAAAAAGGTAAGTAATGGTGCTCTACACCAGTGGTCTCCAAACTACAGCCTGGGGGGGGGGGGCAGTTGTGGCCCTTAACTTGCCTTTATCTAACCCTTGGGGCACTATTCCTCCCATTGACATCAAGTATGGGACATAATTCCTGCTACTGACATCAAATATGGGGCATTATTTCTCCCAATGACGCCAACGATTGGGCACTGATGCTCAAACTGATGCCAATGATGGGGCACTTTATCTCCCACTAATGCCAACAATGACTATTCTTCCCACTGACATCAACGATGGGGCACTAATTCCTCCTAATACCAAAAATGCACCGTTTACTCCCACTGACGCCAGGACAATTCCTACTCCCAATAGCCACAGTGTATCCCCCCTAAACTTTAAAGGACAGTAAATTGGCCCTTTGTTTAGAAAGTTTGGAGACCCCGGCTCTAGCTAATGAGCATTTAACCTTTGCAGTGTAGGGGAGCCCCATTGTAAGGGTAACTTTAGATTTTCTCTGCAGTTCAAATTTAATGACTAAACAGCTTGGATCAAATTCAGGCTAAATCAATATTGCATGTGCTTTTAAAGCATATCTGTGCACAAACTTTATTAGTTTGACTATAAATCGTGATGTATATTTCTTGTGATCTGTACGAAAATATGTAAAATTTGATGGCGGGTAAGAGGTTTTGAAGTGATGCATGTCAGTTCCCCTTTTGGGAGCCTTGCTTCCCACTCACTGCTGTAGAGAGTAGTGTCAGTTTACTGGGAGGTTGCCATGGAGACGGAGATCTGTATATACCGCACACTCACATGGTCAGGAAATGGTGTCAGATCTGTGCGTTAAGGCTGAAAGTGCGACAATGCTATTTCTGTTTTCTTGGTTGTTGCTAGGAAATAATGGAAAACACAAAAAATATTCTATTCTCAGTCTGACGCGTATGCCATGATTTTTATATATGAAACGACATGAATTACCGTAATTACAAACATTTGTTTCATTATTGGTGCTTTGCATTATTTTTAGGACTTGGCAACTGACACATTCATCGAAAGTAGAATATGAGCCCAAATATAACCCAATTCTGATTGGCCCCTGAATGCCACAGCTCCACTTTTGTGCATATTTTTTTCTCTGCCCGGGTTAGAGGAGTCAGCTGCTTAGCGGCAGTTAATAATAGATCACTTGGCACTTAGGGGCTGATTTACTAAAGGAAAATAGACTGCGCACTTTACAAGTCCAGTTACACTCTGCAAGGGAATTCGCTCCAGAACTTAGTAAGTGAGGTAAGGCCCCTTTCACACTAAGGGCCGGTTCAGACTGCTGCGATGTCTGAGATCAGATATGATTCGCACCGCACTGCAGTGCAAATCACATGCGATCTCTGTGCGATGCGATTTCAGCCATACAGATAGTATGGCTGAATTCCCATCACATTCGGACCAAACTCATACAGGACCCTTTTTTTGGTCCGCAGCAGAATCGGATCGCATGGGTGTTCACACCATGCGATCCGATTCCTGTCCAAGTTTGCAGATCGCACTGCGATATGCGAACTGATTTGGGGGTGTCATTAACATTTAACTGACACTCCCAGCAGCTCGCATAGGGCAGTGTGAACTGCCGCTGGGAGACATGCGATGCGGGAACCCGCAGTAGATTCGCAGCAGTCTGAACCGGCCCTTATACAACTGCAAAGTCGCCCTTTTTGCCGCGATTTTGCCGCGATTTCAAGGAATGCCTGTGTAAGTGGCATCAAAATCGGACCAAAGTAGTGCAGGGACTACTTTGAAGCCGGAATGACTTGAAGTCGTACTAATATGAATGGCTGTCATTGGAAATCATGGGAAACGACTTGTCATGCTAATTTGCAGTCCCAAATCGTGGGACAAGTCTTATAATGCCGCGTACACACGATCGGACTTTGCCGCGGGAATGTCCGCCAGACCTAGTCCGGTGGACAAACCGCCGGACCTTCCAGCGGGGCTTCGCCGGACTTGAAAGCGAACGGACTTGACCACACACGATCACGCTAAAAGTCCAGCGGTTCACGCGATGACGTACAGCATGTACGACAGGACTAGAACACTAGACTAGAGTCCGTGACATACTTGCTACTGAGCATGCGTCCTTTTTGGTCCGCCGGACCATCATACAGACGCCCGTATTGTCCGCCGGACTGCCAAGTTCAGCGGACAATATTAAAACAAAACTTAAAACCTAGTCCGCCGGACTTTTGGGAAAAAAAGTCAGTCGAAGGCCCACACACGATCGGACTGTCCGACGGACTCTAGTCCGGCGGACAATCCCGCGGGAAAGTCCGCTCGTGTGTACGCGGCATTAGTGTGAAAGGGGCCTAAAGCTTCACTTTGCAAATACTCAATCACAGGCAAAGAAATTTTTTTTTTTTTAAATGTTTGCTTGCACATGATTGGATGATGGAAGTCAGCAGAGCTTCGCCTAATTTCCTACGCTCTGGAGCAAATGCCCTTGCAGAGTGCAACTGCACTTGTAAAGTTCACATACTATTTGCCTTTAGTAAATCAACCACATACTGTTATTAGACATGTGCACTGCCAAAAAATTTGTTTGTTTTTGTTTCATTCGTTTTTTTTTTTTTTTTTTTCCTTTTGCAGGTCATTCGTTATGATCGAAATTTGTTATTTCTAATAATATCGTAAAAATTTGAAAGAACTAAAATCCGAAAATTCTAAAATCCAAAAAAAAAAAAAAAATAATAACTAACTGACTAATAATAACTAACTATTAAATTATAGTTATTAGAATTTCCTTTCAAATCTGTCCGTTAGTGAACGTAAGAATACAAATTTATCTGAAGTTATGAATTACCCGAAATAACGAATGCCGCATCTAAACGAATGTAACATAACGAATGAATAATAATGAATAATAAAATATTTTTTTATTAATATTATTTATTATTGTTAATATGTTACGTTCCAATCATTTAGGTGTGGCATTCGTTATTTCGAATAATTTGTGACTTTGGATACATTTGTATTCCTTACGTTCACTAACAGACAGATTTGAAAGGAAATTCCAATACCAATAATTTAATAGTTATTAATAGTTAGCTATTATTTTGGATTTTCGAATTTTCGGGTTTTAAAATTTTCAGATTTTTGTTCTTATTTTCATATTTTCGAATTTCATATTTTCAAATTTCAGATTTTCGTTCTTTAGAATTTTCGGAAAAATTTCGGAAGAATTTCGGAAAAATTTAAAGCATAAACCCAGGCAAACAGCTAAATACACAAAGGGGTTGTTTTACTAAAACTGGAGAGTGCAAAATCTGGTGCAGCTGTGCATTGTAGCCAATCAGCTTCTAACTTCAGCTTGTTCGATTAATCTTTGACCAAAAAAAAAACAACAACCTGGAAACTGATTTGTTTCTATGCAGAGCTTCACCACATAGTAAATCAACCCCCAAATATATATGCATACCTCCCAACATTTTGAGATGGGAATGAGGGACACCTACTTGCAAACATATTTAGCAGAGGACACACCCCCCGACACACCCCTTAAAGGAGAATTAACCCCAAAAAAGGACTTTTTTTGCCACTTCTATTCCTTTATATTGGCTTTTAACATTTACAAATGCAGCCATTTAGAATTTAGGTGAAAGGTTTAGCACTGGGAAACACTTTTTGAAAGATAAAAATTGCATTTTATATACAACTATATAGATCAGACCAAAATGAGGGACAAATGAGGAGGAAAGGGGGACAGAGGGACATTGCTCCAAATCAGGGACAGTTGGGAGCTATGGATATGGGCACCTGCCAATGGACCTGTAAATCCAGAGCCAGTCTTATGATTCAGACACCACAGCCATATCTCTGGAGACTACAATATACCTAATCAATACATCCTGGTTGAGGAACTACCCCAGCCTGTGATTGGACAATGAGAGAACAACAGTACACTGATAAAGTCATCCCTCTGCTCTCTCTGGTCAAAGTAGTGGAGCCGTGGTTGGCTCTGAGAATTTGTACCGCCTCTCTGAGCGTGAATGTTGCTTTGTGGGGGATTACAGGGGATGGATATCAAGACAAATGTAATCTCTTTTGATAATTGTATGTAAAAATATATTCAATAATTTTCTAATGGATGCATAACTCGATCAAAATTAAAAAAAATTCTGCCTGGAGTTCAGCCTTTTAAGCCTAACTCCAGGCAATTTGTGTGTGTAAGTAGAGTGAAGAGCCAACATTTCTATCAGGTGTTTATTTCTGTGCCTTTCTGTCCTGGTACGCACCCTGCATTTCTAATATGGGTGTCACAGGGACAGGAAGTGAGAGAAATTGGCCCCAGAATGGTCACAGAAATGAAAACTTGATACTTTACTTACACTCTTTTGCAATTCAGAACGCATTCAAAATCGAACGTGTTCTCGTTACACACAAAAACGTGCATATTTTATTGAAGGCACGCTGCAATTCCATTAATTGTTTATGGCACCTCAACGCACCTTGCTTAAAGTGCTTGAGAAATTGTATAACAAAGTGCATGGTAACAAAGTGCATGGTAACAAAGTGCATGCATGCATTTTAGTGCAGTGCAATTCAGAAAAATAAAAAGTCATGGTCTTTTTTGTTGCGGTAGGCAGCCCATTCATATGAATGAGCGGCCCTACCGCAACGTCTGCAAATGAGCGTAAAAAAGCATGGCAACACACATGTGCTGGGACATCACAGAGATGTGACCCTGGGCTAAAATAAAAACATTGCTGGAAGTTCTATCCTTTCCCAACTACAGTGGAACCTTGGATTACGAGCATAATCCGTTCCAGGAGAATGCTTGTAATCCAAAGCACTTGCATATCAAAGCGAGTTTCCCCATAGAAGTCAATGGAAACTAAGATAATTCGTTCCGCATTGACTTCTATTACATGCAATACCGCATGTGGCCAGAGATGGGGGGCGCCGGAGAGCCTCGGAAATACTCGGGGACAGCTCAGCTGAACTCGGAAAGCCTCGGAAGGGCTCAGAAACACTCGGGAATGGAGTATTTCTGACTGTTTCCGAGTATTTCCGAGTATTTCCCAATGGCTCTGAGTGTCCCCGGCGCCCCCGCACCTCTGGCCAAATGCGGTACTGCTCTGCCCATTAGCTTGAATTCTGCTTGTTTTGTGAGACAACACTCACAAACCACGTCACAATTTGGAAAAAAAAAGTTGCTCGTCTTTCAAATCGCTTGTCAACCGCGTTACTCGTAAACCAAGGTTCCACTGTATAATTTCACGTTGGCAATGTAATTGCATTTGTGTATTTTTCTATGCTTTTTATTGAGTTATTATTACGCTGCCACCCTGTGGTCATTGCATTAATTGCAGTTAGTTGATATAATTTCCTCCTTCCTCATTGTAAATTCCTGCTATTTTTCCTGCAAGACACACACTGTGGTGAGGATGGAAATATTCCTTTTGACCACTTTAGATACCAACATCTACCGCAACATATTGTTTGACTGAACTTCCTGCATGCAATAAAGATATTTGCAGATTCCAAGCATTTGGTGACAGGGTGGATTTGATTGAAAGCATAATTTTTTTAAGAGAAAATATAATCTCTGACCCGCAGCAGCTCCTCCTCTGACCCGCTGTTGACTCACCAACAGTCCCATTCACTTGAATGGGACGGCTGGTAATGCGGCAGTGACACAACAAGGTGAGAGACGTGGCAGCAGCAGGTGAGTGGATGCCCACTAACAGGAGCTGCCATGATGGATCTGAAATGACAGGTGCTATTTAACCTCCTTGGCGGTAACCCCGAGTCTGGCTCGGGGTCAGTTTTTTATGCTGGGAGCGGTAACCCCGAGCCAGACTCGGGCTTGCGTTGCGGGATGCAGGGGGGAAGTTACTTACCTTTTCCCCTGGATCCTGCGATGTCTCCCCGCTGTGTGAGCGAGCCGTCCGCTCGCTCGATTCACACAGTGCCGGGTGCCGCCGATCTCCGTTCCCTGTGACGTTACGACGCACGGGAGCGGAGATCGGCGCCAAATTCAAAAAAAGTTTAAAAACACAACACATATACAATACTGTAATCTTACAGATTACAGTACTGTATACAAAAAATACACACCCCCTTTGTCCCTAGTGGTCTGCCCAGTGCCCTGCATGTCATTTTATATAATAAAAAAGATTTTTTTTTCTGCCTGGAAACTGGAGATTGTCCATAGCAACCAAAAAGTGTCCCTTTATGTCAAAAGTGGTTTTAGACCAGCTAGAAAACACCGATAAAAAAAATAAAATCACAATTTATCATCAAACAATAAATTTAATGACAGCGACTATTCTGCAACTGAGCAAATTTCAGTGTTTTTGATTTGATTACATTATTGAATCATTTTTATATATATTTTTATTATATTATAATTTATTATTTTGTGTTTCAAACTTTATCATACCCGGGATGTCTACTAGACTCTGGTTCGGACAGATTTAAGTGAGTTATTCATAAGAATTGCAGGCCTACAATATAAAAACGCCAAATTTCCATGCAAAATAATTGTACCGCTTTCAGCACTAAATTCCAGCCAGAATCATACCGCCAGGGAGGTTAAAATTAAGGACTTATTCTTGCTGGTGGTTAGAATCTTTGATATTTGCAAACAAAATGAAGGTTTCCTATTTAGAATAATAAGCTAATAACAGCGATATCAGAACCGATTTAATCATACAGTTTGTAGTGTACATAGATTTGCAAAACAATGGTATAAAGGAATATTCATGAACTTTGTTTTATCTTATGGCTGCTGTGAAATTGTGTGAATGCATTAATGCAGTGCATGTTATCTCAGCTTGTAGAGCTTGGATTCATTGAATGAGTTTACCAAAATTGTAAATATTGCAGAATATACAGCTTCATGCTACATAACTAAGCTCCATTTTATGCTGAATAAACTAAATTATTAATGTATCTTAAATTGAAAACTATCTTTAGATATATCTTTTTTACTCAAAAATAATTTTATTAACCACTTACCCACTTGCCGACCGGCGCACAACGATATGCGTCGGCAGAATGGCACGTACAGGCAGGAGGGCGTATATATAAGTCCCTCCTTTTAAGCCTGTCCGTGCCATCGGGAGCGTGCCGGGAGAGGGGCGCGCTCCCACGCCGGTCGGGACCCCCGTGAGTCCGGTCGCGGTCCCCGCGGACTTGATCGCTGTGGGGACACCCGCGATCGTCTCACGGGAAGGCTGAACGGGGAGATGCCGAGATAAACAGCATCTCCCCGTTCTGCCTAGCAACTAGTGAAGCCGATCTCTGCTCCCTGTGATTGGAGCAGAGATCAGCATTCACTAGCTGACAGCCACGCCCCCCCACAGTAAGAAACACACCCCCTAGGCATACTTAACCCTTACACTGTCCCCTTGTGGTTAACCCCTTCACTGCCAGTGTCATTTATACAGGAATCAATGCATTTAAATAGCATTGATTGCTGTATAAATGACAATGGTCCCAAAAATGTGTCAAAAATGTCCGATGTGTCCGCCATAATGTCGCAGTCACAAAAAAAATCGCAGAGCGCCGCCATTACTAATAAAAAAAAAAAATATTAATAAAAATGCTATAAAACTATCCCCTATCTTGTAAACGCTATAACTTCTGCGCAAACCGATCAATAATCGCTTATTGCGATTTTTTTTACCAAAAATATGTAGAAGAATACGTATCGGCCTAAACTGAGGAAAAAAAATGTTTTTTTATATATTTTTGGGGGCTATTTATTATAGCAAAAAGTAAAAAATATTGAATTTTTTTCAAAATTGTCGCTCTATTTTTGTTTATAGCGCAAAAAATAAAAACCGCAGGGGCGATCAAATACCACCAAAAGAAAGCTCTATTTGTGGGAAAAAAAGGACGCCAATTTTGTTTGGGAGCCACGTCGCACGACCGCGCAATTGTCAGTTAAAGCGACGCAGTGCCGAATCGCAAAAAGGGGCCTGGTCCTTTGGCTGCAAATTGGTCCGGTTTGAAAGTGGTTAAGGACCGCCTCCTGCACATTTATGTCAGCAGAATTGCACGGCTGGGCACATACAGGTACGTTGTCCTTTAAGAGCCCAGCCGTGGGTCGCGCGCGTGCCGACGGCGGCACGCTCGCGACCCGGTTCTGAGCTCTGTGACCGATCGCCGCTGGTGTCCTGCGATCTGGTCACAGAGCTTAAGAACGGGGAGAGGTATGTGTAAACAAACCTCTCCCCGTGCTTCCTAGTGAGACTGACACTAATCGTGTTTCCTGTCATCGGAAATATCAAATTTGTGAGGCCTAGTGTGCATTAACACGGCCAATACCCCAAAGAGAAGTTTAAACAGATAGACATAAAGAGTATATGCATGTGAAAAAAGATATTTTATTAAGGGCTTTGGGCCCAAAAGTAGATCAATGAATGGGTAAATATACATATAATTGTACAAGGCAGTATATATACATGGTATTCATGTGCGACCATAAACATGTACAGAAATGCATAAATTGCACAACAACTTGCGATAATATCGGGGTCTTTCAGGAAAATGCCGACATGTTTCGGACGGACGTCCTTTTTCAAGGCAATATCTGTTCCTGTGTTTGCTCAATAATACTGTATAAGACAGAGTAGAGTCATTAATATACAACATAATGTATAGATAGGTATAAACCTGTGAATTACACCGCTCAATGGTAATGGTACTCACTTGCAATATATTTGAAGGGCTTGGAGTAAGCCCAATAATCTTGAGGTACAAGAGTATGGTATCAGTATGTCCATGCAGTATACAATGGATCTTGTGCTGTTAAAAGCAAACGGCTGCTACACATTTGAAAGGCTGCAAGATCTCCAAGCCATGCAATGAAGGTTTGCAATGGCTAGTGGTGCCTGGGCCAAAGATGATAAGTAGCTATAAGGTAAAAGGGAGTGGGTAGAGTACTATTAGTATCGCAACAAAAAATGGGTTGGTGCAACATAAGTTGCAAAAAGTAAGATGTTAATGTTACCTGGTACAGGGAGAGTTTGCGGTATGCTGCAGTGTAGCCAAACGCCGGCAGGAAGGTATAATGCCTAATCCCGCCATTGTGGAGGCTAATATAAGATGTATTGATGAGTGTCAGCTGTGCAAGCCATAGTGAAAGGTAATTGCACTAGACTGTGTGGTGATTGCGGGGCCAGGTGTGGGGATGGTGGCTGAGAGGCCACATTACAATATCCCCAGTGTTGAGATCTCAGATGCGGCGGCGCCGCGCGTCGACACGTCCAAAGGGGCGTGGCCTCGTGCGGCGTCGGAGCGTCACCGACGCGGGTAGACTTACCCCTCCCCGTGTGCTGGAACGCAAGCGGGGGGGGCGCGTAAGATGGAAAGACGTGCGCCTCAATGGGTATTTGTGGCGCATGCGCCGTGTGGAATACGCGCATGCGCACAAGGTCTTACCCGCGCCGGGCAGCCAGTAAATCAAGTGGAAGCAGGGAAGCTGGATGCAGTATTAGATGGGTGTAATATAAGAGAGTATAACACTGTGAATACATTACAACTGCATTTGGTATGTTAGACATAGTATTTTCAGCGAGTGAGTCACAATTACCATGGAGATGGATAAGAGGCCCCCTGGTGGACAGAGACAAACACGGCATTTAGAATAGCAGAAACAACAATATTCATATATTTGCAAAAAGTAATAAGAACATATGTGTATATAAGATATATTGGTATCATTGAGTTAGTATAGATGTAGAGACATTGCAAACAATACAGTAAGTAAACATGATGAAACATGGTGTGAACATGTTTGCAAAACATTATGACAGATACATTCTTATTGAAACAGAGCAGGATGACCATGATATAGGTATATAGTTAAACCAGGTGGAGAAGGGGTTCCAGAGGACATAGTACTCGGGGAGCCCATCTCATAACCTGTAGAAATTATAGATCAAGTTCACATACCCCTGATTCAAAGCCCTCAAGATAGGGCTTAAAATTGAATGCCTCGTTGAGGCCAGGGGGGGATGTGGCGTTGAGGTGGAAAATCCATTTGAGCTCACTTTGAAGTAGGGATTTGTTATAGTCGCCCCCTCGATTGGGTGGGGGAATGTGATCAAGTGCTCTGAATGTGATCTGAGGGGTTGAGTCCTGGTGCACTATTGCACAGTGTCGCCCTAGGGGGAGGTCAGGGTCTTTTTGGTTAATACTAAGGATGTGTCGATAGATGCGTTTCCAAAAGGGAAGTTTGGTTTTCCCAACATAAAAACACCCACACTCGCACTCTAGTAGGTAGACAATGCCGACTGAGCGGCAATTGACAAAATGTTGGGGGAAGAAGGGTTGTCCATTGGGTAAGGTGTTGGATCTGTTGGATTTGGATAGGTACTTGCAGTATCTACATTTGCCACAAGGGAATGTCCCCTTTGTTTGTTTTTGTAAATAGCTGACAGGAGTATATTCACTTCTGATTAATTTATCACGAAGGGAAGGGGCTCGTCTATAAGTAAGTAAAGGGTGTGCCGGTACAAATGGAGACAGTGAGTGATCTGTGGTTAAAATGTACCAATGTTTCTCTAAGATCTGCGTGATGGAGGAATGTTGTTCGCAGAAATTAGTAATGATTCGCAGTGGGGTTTGTTTGGCTTGTGGTTTGGAAGGGAAAAGTAGGGAATTACGTTTTTTTGATTTTGCTTTTTTGTATGCAATTTTCAAAATTTTAGGTGGGTATCCTCGTTCTAACAACCTATTTCGTAGGACCGAGGCCTCATTTTCAAAGGAGGCCTCGGTTGAGCAGTTGCGGCGGGCACGAAGGTATTGGGCATATGGAATAGAATTGAGGAGAGGTTCCGGGTGGAAGCTGGAGGCAGCAAGAATGGTGTTACCTGCAGTAGGTTTGCGGTATAGATGACTTTGGATATGGCCTTCGGAGTCTTTTATAAGGTTAAGGTCTAAAAAACAAATGGAAGTGGGGCTAGAAGTCATAGTAAATCTCAAATTTAGCTGATTGGCAGTATTCAAATAGGTCAAAAAATCTTGTAGGATTTGGTTGGATCCCTGCCAGACAATGAAGATATCGTCGATATATCGGCGAAAAGTGACAATATGTTTAGTGTACATGTTGGCAGAGGGGTCTGAAAATAGAAGACGTTCCCACTCCCCCAAGTACAGATTGGCGTAGGCCGGTGCGCAACAAGTGCCCATGGCCACGCCCTGTACTTGGAGGTAGTGGGAACCATCAAATGAAAAAAAGTTATTGTTAAGAATAAAATTTAAAGCATTTATGATAAATGTGGAAAGGTCAGAGGAGTATAAGGAGGAAGTAGTGAGTATATGTCGAATGGCAGAGAGTCCTAGGGTATGAGGGATCGAACTGTATAGTGCCTCGACATCGATCGCGACAAGTAAGGTGTCGGGACCAATGGTTAGGGAGGACAAGCTTTGTAAAAGATGAGTGGTGTCTCTTATATATGAGGGAAGTTGGATAACAAGGGGTTGCAGTAGTTTATCAATATAGCGGCTAAGGTTATCTGTAAGAGAGCCTCTTCCGGAAACTATGGGCCTGCCTGGTGGTCTGGGAAGGTTTTTGTGCACCTTAGGGAGTGCATAAAACGTCGCTATACGTGGAAATTTAGTTCTAACATAATCACTGGTGTTTTTGTCTAATACCCCTTGAGTGGTGGCGGAGTCTATGAGTGTGTATAATTGTTGTTGTGCTGAAGAAATGAAAGATATGGAGATCTTTTTGTACCATTCCTTGTTCTGGAGGATATCATGGCACATTTGAGTATAGTGGTCCCTATCCAGTATAACAATGTTTCCGCCTTTGTCGGCGGGTTTTATTATTATCGTGGAATTAGTTTTGAGATTTTGAAGGGCAAGGTATTGGTTGTATGAGAAGTTTCTTGCCTTAGATCGGTTGGGATAAATTTTTAAGTTACGGATTTCCCGTGTAACTGCCTGCAAAAATAGTGCAGCTCGGGGGTTGGTGCTGGGGGGTGGGTAGAAACTAGATTTCTTTTTTATGGTAATTTTAGGGGGTGGGTGTGATGGAGTGAGAGGATTGTCCTCAGTGCTGGCTAAGAGAGTGTCAAGATCAAGAGTATCTATTAGGTTGGAATTGTCACTTTCATCCAAGAGTTCGGTTAACTGTTGGAGGGCCGTGGTTTCCGCTGCAGAGTGTAGAAGCGAATCAGAAAAAGGATTGGGTGTGTATATGCTGTGTAATAACAGTTTGCGAATAAACAAATGAATGTCTTTAATGACAGTGAATTTGTCTATGTGAGATACAGGGCAAAAGGTGAGTCCCTTTTCAAGGACAGAAATTTCATGCTTGGTGAGTGAGTGTTTAGAAAGGTTGATGATATTACTAGACACTAGGCCTCTCAGCCACCATCCCCACACCTGGCCCCGCAATCACCACACAGTCTAGTGCAATTACCTTTCACTATGGCTTGCACAGCTGACACTCATCAATACATCTTATATTAGCCTCCACAATGGCGGGATTAGGCATTATACCTTCCTGCCGGCGTTTGGCTACACTGCAGCATACCGCAAACTCTCCCTGTACCAGGTAACATTAACATCTTACTTTTTGCAACTTATGTTGCACCAACCCATTTTTTGTTGCGATACTAATAGTACTCTACCCACTCCCTTTTACCTTATAGCTACTTATCATCTTTGGCCCAGGCACCACTAGCCATTGCAAACCTTCATTGCATGGCTTGGAGATCTTGCAGCCTTTCAAATGTGTAGCAGCCGTTTGCTTTTAACAGCACAAGATCCATTGTATACTGCATGGACATACTGATACCATACTCTTGTACCTCAAGATTATTGGGCTTACTCCAAGCCCTTCAAATATATTGCAAGTGAGTACCATTACCATTGAGCGGTGTAATTCACAGGTTTATACCTATCTATACATTATGTTGTATATTAATGACTCTACTCTGTCTTATACAGTATTATTGAGCAAACACAGGAACAGATATTGCCTTGAAAAAGGACGTCCGTCCGAAACATGTCGGCATTTTCCTGAAAGACCCCGATATTATCGCAAGTTGTTGTGCAATTTATGCATTTCTGTACATGTTTATGGTCGCACATGAATACCATGTATATATACTGCCTTGTACAATTATATGTATATTTACCCATTCATTGATCTACTTTTGGGCCCAAAGCCCTTAATAAAATATCTTTTTTCACATGCATATACTCTTTATGTCTATCTGTTTAAACTTCTCTTTGGGGTATTGGCCGTGTTAATGCACACTAGGCCTCACAAATTTGATATTTATATACGTGAGAAGTGATAGACCAACCTGCCACCACTCACTTGCCCAACAAATATTGTATTTTGATTTGCTTATGGTCAAGCCATAAATAAAACCCCTACCTGAGCAAGTGACTGCTGGCACTCCTTACCTCATTTCATATTCATGTCTATATATGTGACCTGACGTAAATACGAGTTTTTGACTTTTGTCCTGTACTCTATGACCACTATTACCTTTAACCTGGTTTTGTGATTATCACCCTCATAGTATCCCCCTAACCATCATGGCAATCTTCCTTGGGGAGGATTGGGAGACCCGCATGACTAGCACTTTACAGCAATTTCAATCTAATGAATTCATTGAATCCCAATTACGATTTGTTTTTCTTAACCTTACACATACTGTCCAGAAAAAAGCTTCCCTTTTCTGGCACATCAAGTCCTTCAAGGACTACATTGCCCACAGTATTAACCCCTTCGGACTCAGGGTCCAAATTTTTCCCACATTTCAGGACATCCCCCCAGACTTCAAGCAGGCCTGGGAGGGTGTCCTCAAACAATGTTCCATTGATTTGATGAAACTTTTGATACAACAATATGAGACACAGATGTCCGTCCTTGATGCCAAACTAGCATCACTAAACACTCAGCTAGCACAATTCCTAGATCATCCACTATATAAAACACTTGATCTCCAACTCAAAAAACGTTTTGATAAATTTAATCATGACACTTTGACGCAGAAGGACAAAAAATTCTTCCGCGACAAAAAAGCTTTCCAAGAGGAAAGAGCCTACAAATGGAACGAGGCCAACCGTGCTGCACGCCCACCAGCTCCAGCACGCTTCGCCTCTAAACCTACACCTCCCAAATATGCTGCCGATCGCAACACAGACAATTCACATGTTGCACCCAAACCCCATCTCACACGAGGCCCACGCAATCCAAAAAGAGGCCGCACACCCAACCTTTCCAGTGACGAGGTCTCCGATCCCGAGGGACCTGCCGACGACTCACCGGCCAGAGATCCGTCGGCTGCTTCCTCGTCCTCGAAGACCTCCAGATCACACTCTTTACCTTCATCCTCCCAACACTTTGATTTTTTAGACCTCATGCGAGCTTCACAAAGAATTCAACACAACAACACTTATCAACCAAAAAGAACACCAAGATAACCCCAGTGTCTAGTAATATCATCAACCTTTCTAAACACTCACTCACCAAGCATGAAATTTCTGTCCTTGAAAAGGGACTCACCTTTTGCCCTGTATCTCACATAGACAAATTCACTGTCATTAAAGACATTCATTTGTTTATTCGCAAACTGTTATTACACAGCATATACACACCCAATCCTTTTTCTGATTCGCTTCTACACTCTGCAGCGGAAACCACGGCCCTCCAACAGTTAACCGAACTCTTGGATGAAAGTGACAATTCCAACCTAATAGATACTCTTGATCTTGACACTCTCTTAGCCAGCACTGAGGACAATCCTCTCACTCCATCACACCCACCCCCTAAAATTACCATAAAAAAGAAATCTAGTTTCTACCCACCCCCCAGCACCAACCCCCGAGCTGCACTATTTTTGCAGGCAGTTACACGGGAAATCCGTAACTTAAAAATTTATCCCAACCGATCTAAGGCAAGAAACTTCTCATACAACCAATACCTTGCCCTTCAAAATCTCAAAACTAATTCCACGATAATAATAAAACCCGCCGACAAAGGCGGAAACATTGTTATACTGGATAGGGACCACTATACTCAAATGTGCCATGATATCCTCCAGAACAAGGAATGGTACAAAAAGATCTCCATATCTTTCATTTCTTCAGCACAACAACAATTATACACACTCATAGACTCCGCCACCACTCAAGGGGTATTAGACAAAAACACCAGTGATTATGTTAGAACTAAATTTCCACGTATAGCGACGTTTTATGCACTCCCTAAGGTGCACAAAAACCTTCCCAGACCACCAGGCAGGCCCATAGTTTCCGGAAGAGGCTCTCTTACAGATAACCTTAGCCGCTATATTGATAAACTACTGCAACCCCTTGTTATCCAACTTCCCTCATATATAAGAGACACCACTCATCTTTTACAAAGCTTGTCCTCCCTAACCATTGGTCCCGACACCTTACTTGTCGCGATCGATGTCGAGGCACTATACAGTTCGATCCCTCATACCCTAGGACTCTCTGCCATTCGACATATACTCACTACTTCCTCCTTATACTCCTCTGACCTTTCCACATTTATCATAAATGCTTTAAATTTTATTCTTAACAATAACTTTTTTTCATTTGATGGTTCCCACTACCTCCAAGTACAGGGCGTGGCCATGGGCACTTGTTGCGCACCGGCCTACGCCAATCTGTACTTGGGGGAGTGGGAACGTCTTCTATTTTCAGACCCCTCTGCCAACATGTACACTAAACATATTGTCACTTTTCGCCGATATATCGACGATATCTTCATTGTCTGGCAGGGATCCAACCAAATCCTACAAGATTTTTTGACCTATTTGAATACTGCCAATCAGCTAAATTTGAGATTTACTATGACTTCTAGCCCCACTTCCATTTGTTTTTTAGACCTTAACCTTATAAAAGACTCCGAAGGCCATATCCAAAGTCATCTATACCGCAAACCTACTGCAGGTAACACCATTCTTGCTGCCTCCAGCTTCCACCCGGAACCTCTCCTCAATTCTATTCCATATGCCCAATACCTTCGTGCCCGCCGCAACTGCTCAACCGAGGCCTCCTTTGAAAATGAGGCCTCGGTCCTACGAAATAGGTTGTTAGAACGAGGATACCCACCTAAAATTTTGAAAATTGCATACAAAAAAGCAAAATCAAAAAAACGTAATTCCCTACTTTTCCCTTCCAAACCACAAGCCAAACAAACCCCACTGCGAATCATTACTAATTTCTGCGAACAACATTCCTCCATCACGCAGATCTTAGAGAAACATTGGTACATTTTAACCACAGATCACTCACTGTCTCCATTTGTACCGGCACACCCTTTACTTACTTATAGACGAGCCCCTTCCCTTCGTGATAAATTAATCAGAAGTGAATATACTCCTGTCAGCTATTTACAAAAACAAACAAAGGGGACATTCCCTTGTGGCAAATGTAGATACTGCAAGTACCTATCCAAATCCAACAGATCCAACACCTTACCCAATGGACAACCCTTCTTCCCCCAACATTTTGTCAATTGCCGCTCAGTCGGCATTGTCTACCTACTAGAGTGCGAGTGTGGGTGTTTTTATGTTGGGAAAACCAAACTTCCCTTTTGGAAACGCATCTATCGACACATCCTTAGTATTAACCAAAAAGACCCTGACCTCCCCCTAGGGCGACACTGTGCAATAGTGCACCAGGACTCAACCCCTCAGATCACATTCAGAGCACTTGATCACATTCCCCCACCCAATCGAGGGGGCGACTATAACAAATCCCTACTTCAAAGTGAGCTCAAATGGATTTTCCACCTCAACGCCACATCCCCCCCTGGCCTCAACGAGGCATTCAATTTTAAGCCCTATCTTGAGGGCTTTGAATCAGGGGTATGTGAACTTGATCTATAATTTCTACAGGTTATGAGATGGGCTCCCCGAGTACTATGTCCTCTGGAACCCCTTCTCCACCTGGTTTAACTATATACCTATATCATGGTCATCCTGCTCTGTTTCAATAAGAATGTATCTGTCATAATGTTTTGCAAACATGTTCACACCATGTTTCATCATGTTTACTTACTGTATTGTTTGCAATGTCTCTACATCTATACTAACTCAATGATACCAATATATCT
Source organism: Lithobates sylvaticus (assembly GCA_028564925.1). Taxonomy (NCBI): domain Eukaryota; kingdom Metazoa; phylum Chordata; class Amphibia; order Anura; family Ranidae; genus Lithobates; species Lithobates sylvaticus. Next base: position 482,658,220 of record CM053030.1, read on the forward strand.
TATATACACATATGTTCTTATTACTTTTTGCAAATATATGAATATTGTTGTTTCTGCTATTCTAAATGCCGTGTTTGTCTCTGTCCACCAGGGGGCCTCTTATCCATCTCCATGGTAATTGTGACTCACTCGCTGAAAATACTATGTCTAACATACCAAATGCAGTTGTAATGTATTCATAGTGTTATACTCTCTTATATTACACCCATCTAATACTGCATCCAGCTTCCCTGCTTCCACTTGATTTACTGGCTGCCCGGCGCGGGTAAGACCTTGTGCGCATGCGCGTATTCCACACGGCGCATGCGCCACAAATACCCATTGAGGCGCACGTCTTTCCATCTTACGCGCCCCCCCCGCTTGCGTTCCAGCACACGGGGAGGGGTAAGTCTACCCGCGTCGGTGACGCTCCGACGCCGCACGAGGCCACGCCCCTTTGGACGTGTCGACGCGCGGCGCCGCCGCATCTGAGATCTCAACACTGGGGATATTGTAATGTGGCCTCTCAGCCACCATCCCCACACCTGGCCCCGCAATCACCACACAGTCTAGTGCAATTACCTTTCACTATGGCTTGCACAGCTGACACTCATCAATACATCTTATATTAGCCTCCACAATGGCGGGATTAGGCATTATACCTTCCTGCCGGCGTTTGGCTACACTGCAGCATACCGCAAACTCTCCCTGTACCAGGTAACATTAACATCTTACTTTTTGCAACTTATGTTGCACCAACCCATTTTTTGTTGCGATACTAATAGTACTCTACCCACTCCCTTTTACCTTATAGCTACTTATCATCTTTGGCCCAGGCACCACTAGCCATTGCAAACCTTCATTGCATGGCTTGGAGATCTTGCAGCCTTTCAAATGTGTAGCAGCCGTTTGCTTTTAACAGCACAAGATCCATTGTATACTGCATGGACATACTGATACCATACTCTTGTACCTCAAGATTATTGGGCTTACTCCAAGCCCTTCAAATATATTGCAAGTGAGTACCATTACCATTGAGCGGTGTAATTCACAGGTTTATACCTATCTATACATTATGTTGTATATTAATGACTCTACTCTGTCTTATACAGTATTATTGAGCAAACACAGGAACAGATATTGCCTTGAAAAAGGACGTCCGTCCGAAACATGTCGGCATTTTCCTGAAAGACCCCGATATTATCGCAAGTTGTTGTGCAATTTATGCATTTCTGTACATGTTTATGGTCGCACATGAATACCATGTATATATACTGCCTTGTACAATTATATGTATATTTACCCATTCATTGATCTACTTTTGGGCCCAAAGCCCTTAATAAAATATCTTTTTTCACATGCATATACTCTTTATGTCTATCTGTTTAAACTTCTCTTTGGGGTATTGGCCGTGTTAATGCACACTAGGCCTCACAAATTTGATATTTATATACGTGAGAAGTGATAGACCAACCTGCCACCACTCACTTGCCCAACAAATATTGTATCCTGTCATCGGAAATGAACGATCAGTGATGTTGAACGCCAAGCCACACCACCCTACAGTAAAAAAACACACACGTCACACTTAATCCCTCCCCGCCCCCTAGTGATTAACCCCCTCACTGCCAGTGTCATTTACACAGGAATCAGCGCATTTAAATAGCACTAATTGCTGTATAGATGACAATGGTCCCAAAAATGTGTAAAAAATGTCCGATGTGTCCGCCATAATGTCGCAGTCACAATAGAAATCGCTGATCGCCGCCATTACTGGTAAAAAAAAATATAATTAAAAATGCCATAAAACTATCCCCTATTTTGTAAACGCTATAACTTTTGCACAAACCAAACAATAATCGCTAACTGCGATTTATTTTACCAAAAATATGTAGAAGAATACGTATCGGCCTAAACTGAGGGAAAAAAATTTTTTTTTGATATTTTTTGGGGATATTTGTTATAGCAAAAAGTAAAAAATATTGCATTTTTTTCAAAATTCTCGCTCTATTTTTGTTTATAGCACAAAAATTAAAAACCGCAGAGGTGATCAAATACCACCAAAAGAAAGCTCTATTTGTGGGAAAAAAAGGACACCAATTTTGTTTGGGAGCCACGTGGCACAACTGCGCAATTTGCAGTTAAAGCAACACAGTGCCGAATCGCAAAAAGGGGCCCGGTCCTTTGGCTGCAAATTAGTCCAGGGCTTAAGTGGTTAAAATACATTTTATAAAAATCCAGAAACTTCCAATTTAAAACAAAATAAAAAAATCAGATTTAAATAAAAAAAAAAATCAGAATTTTTTGATTTTTTTTTTTTTAAATCATTTATTTTTATCCACCCTGTTTGGTGAAATCAGCTATCTGATTGTAAGCGGTGGTTCACTCTGCTCCCTTCAGGCCAGGCATTGAGCTCCCGCTAAGGGGTAAGGTACTATTACAGCCATTGGGGTCAAAATAATAGAAAAATGTGTTTTCATCCTGTGCTCCCAATGGAGAGAATTCCCATCATGCCCTGTCCTGATTAGAAATGACAAGAAATCTCTGCAACAGGGACATAGATATCAATACAAACCTGACAGAGGATCTAATCCTTCACCGCTATTACCAAAACTAAATTCCAAAAATTGGCTAAAGTTGGGCATCAATTTACCTTTCTTTCTACAGTTCTGATTTAGAAAGTATCGGAGCTACTAGTGTTTTCAGGTCAGCAATGCCACCCTCTGATCTGTGCAGGTTTTCACACCAATATTTTCCATTTTCTATAAAAGTGCTATTTGTCTATTGCCAGATTTCAGACCTATTGGTTTCTAACAGATCTCAGTTATGCTGACATTATATCAAGCCAAGATGACACCTTTACAAGACAAGAAAAAAATGGCAGCTTCTAAATTTTCCATGTTGACAGGTTCACTTTAAACAGAGCGTAATGCATGGTTTATCTTCTCCACAGCTCTATGATGGCCCCAATGACCAGGCAAGACTCATTGGAACCTACTGCGGAACAAGCCTTCCACCAGGGGGCACCACTAATGGTACAAGCCTTCACGCTGTCTTCCATTCAGATGGAGTCAATGGACGACAAGGCTTTCAATTGATGTGGAATGTCAATGGTGAGAAAATTATATTTATATAGGTTACAATATTACACTCTAAATTAATCTTATGAATATTTAAAGCAAGAAAATGATACTAAAAGTTGCAAGTGCCAAGACGTAGGTAAGTAGAGATTTGTGGTCGGACTTGAAAAGGGTTTGACTTATTAATTAGCATAATGCCCCGTACACGCGGTCAGATATTCCGATGGAAAAAGTCTGATCGGATTATGTTTGATCGTGTGTGGGCTTTTTCCGTCGGAATTTCCGACGGAAAAAATTTGAGAACAGGATCTCAAATTTTCCGACAACAAAATCTGATCGGACTTTTTCCGATCGTGTGTAGGGAATTCCTACGGACAAAGTGCCACGCATGCTCAAATCAAATTACGAGACCAAAGCTATTGGCTACTAGCCTCTACGTAGTTGCGTAGTAAGCAACGAACGTCACCACGTTCGGAACGATCAGATTTTCCGACAACTTTGTCCGACCGTGTGTATGCAACACCAGTTTCGGACAAAATCCATCGGAAAAAATCCAACGGATTTTGTGGTCGGAATTTCCGACCGTGTGTATGGGGGCTAAGAGTGCAAGATGCAAAATACTGGAACCAATCACAATTCAACTTTTCTGTCATGTATGATTCCACACAAAATTATTTGCAGAACTCCAGCCAAAAATAAGATGAAAATCAATAGTCAGTTGAAATATGAAATAACACAACCAGATTTTGCTGCAATATTCACCTTCAAGCTAGAGATTTAATTTCCCATACAGTTTTTTTCCCTGCCACTGGATGTCCTCAGTCTGATGACCAGCATCATCACCCCCCCCCCCCCCCCCCCCCATCCCAATCCCCCAGAGCCCAGGTTGCCCTGGACCCACCCCCAGCCTTTGGCTTAAAGGAGAAGCAACACAGTTCTGAGCTCATCTCTTTGCCTATCAGTATGCTTCTTCATCACATGAACTGATTGGCTCCTTGCACATTTTATGATGTGTTTATGATTATGGGGTTTATGGGGCTGCATTCATTTGTATCTTTTATATCTGCTTAGAGTTCAGCTTTAAAAGTTTATGTAATTGTAAAATTAAGTACATCTTTGGTAAACATGTACACTTCCCCATGTTATCTTCCCTTGAAGTGGGTGTAAACCTTTACATATATCTCCTACATAAGTTGTACCTGTCTAGCCCGCGGCCATCCACTCAGCCTCTTCGCAGCCACCCATTCAGTTCACGGCATGGGTGGGGGGCAGAGACTAGAGGTCAGCTGACTGGTGAGGAATGTGAAGTGGGAGGGGCTGGAGGAGACCCTATCTCCTGATTTCGGAGAAGTTGGAGACACAGTGAGGAACACTACCTGTGATTATAGTTGCAATTAAAAGTCCCCACTACAGTTCTCAGATCAGCAGATGACCTTGATCAAGAGCACCTAAGATGGCTGATCAGAACTCCCCCACCAGCACTGCCACTCATCCCAACTCAACCCAGCACTGCCACTCATCCCAAATCAACGCCAGCACTGCCACTCATCCCAACTCAATGCTAGCACTGCCACTCATCCCAACTCAACCCAGCACTGCCACTCATCCCAACTCAATGCCAGCACTGCCTCTCATCCCAACTCAACGCTAGCACTGTCACTCATCCCAACTCAACCCAGTACTGCCACTCATCCCAACTCAACACCAGCACTGCCACTCATCCCAACTCAACCCAGCACTGCCACTCATCCCAACTCAACCCAGCACCTAAGATGGCTGATCAGAACTCCCCCACCAGCACTGCCACTCATCCCAACTCAACCCAGCACTGCCACTCATCCCAAATCAACGCCAGCACTGCCACTCATCCCAACTCAATGCTAGCACTGCCACTCATCCCAACTCAACCCAGCACTGCCACTCATCCCAACTCAATGCCAGCACTGCCACTCATCCCAACTCAACGCTAGCACTGTCACTCATCCCAACTTAACCCAGCACTGCCACTCATCCCAACTCAACACCAGCACTGCCACTCATCCCAACTCAACCCAGCACTGCCACTCATCCCAACTCAACCCAGACTGCCACTCATCCCAACTCAACACCAGCACTGCCACTCATCCCAACTCAACCCAGCACTGCCACTCATCCCAACTCAACCCAGCACTGCCACTCATCCCAACTCAACACCAGCACTGCCACTCATCCCAACTCAACACCAGCACTGCCACTCATCCCAACTCAACCCAGCACTGCCACTCATCCCAACTCAACACCAGCACTGCCACTCATCCCAACTCAACACCAGCACTGCCACTCATCCCAACTCAACGCCAGCACTGCCACTCATCCCAACTCAACGCTCGCACTGTCACTCATCCCATTCCCCCCACCCCCCCTCCAAGGAGTAATGCCGCGTACACGATCAGACTTTCCGGCAGACTTGGTCCAGCGGACTGGAATCCATCGAACAATTCGATCGTGTGTGGGCTCCAGCAGATTTTACTTTCCCAAAAGTCAGACGGACCTAGAAATAAAACATGTTTCAAATCTTTCCAACGGACATGAGTCCGGTCGAAAAATCCGGTCGTCTGTGTGCTAGTCCAACGGATGAAAACCCTCCCCATAATAATTTACCAAAAGGGAGCACATAATAGAAGTTCAATAGATTTCTATGTGCGTCTTGTATTTTCATCGGAGCTCCTATCTCTGCTCTCTCTTGAATCAGCCTGTTTTAGTTGTACATACTCATTTTGTAATATAAATGCCAGGCAGACATCTTGGGAAAAAACTGGAAGCAATACATCTCTTCCTTCTGCAGTGTATTCTATACAGAGGTTCAGCAACATTTCCCCATAATATTTAGATTGCAGAGCTTTGTCCAAACACAGATCTGTGTGCAGAAGATTCCCAGTCACACAATATGACAATATGACATGAGCCTAGTAGCTGCGGTTGGAGGTTATTTTTTTAAAGGTTGGGATGTGTGGGAAAATGGAAGTGACTTATCAGGCTGAGACAGACAAAGGAAAGGACTTTTGGCCTGATGGTCCTGATTAACTGATGATGTCATTGCATCAACTTTGTAATGAGAGAGATTTGTGTGGTCCTCTTACACACGATCGGACTTTCTGCCAACAAAACCGTGGATTTTTGTTGGAAGGTTGTTGGCTCAAACTTGTCTTGCATACACACGGTCACACAAATGTTGGCCAACAATTATGAACGTGGGAACGTGGTGACCTCAAGACGTACGACGAGCCGAGAAAAAGGAAGTTCAATTGCCAGTGCGGCTTCTTCTGCTTGATTCAGAGCATACGTAAACTTTTGTGCGACGGGTGTACACACGATCGGACTTTCCGACAACAAAGTTTTGTTGGCGGAAAGTTTGAGAACCTGCTAGCAAACATTTGTTGGTGGAAAGTCCGACAACAAATGTTCAAGGGAGCATACACACGGTCGGACTTTCCGACAACAAGCTCACATCCAACATTTCCCATCGAAAAATCCGACCGTGTGTACGGGGCATTAGAGTTCATTTGGTCTGTGACTCAGAAAATAAAGGCAAAAAATGTTTTTTAGTTTAACCACTGGTGCTCCAGCCTCCTCATCAGGAAAGCAATCCTTTCCTCCCTTTGTTATATACGATTTTCAGGTCTTGGGGAACCCTTATTACGGGTCAATTGAAAAATGCAGATTCACTTCGGCAGCCAGTATGAAGAATGTAACCCTTGCAGTAATTAGAATGACACTGTTAGGGTTGCCCTATATTATAAATGATTTTGTTGTACAATTTTCCTTTAGATTTACCAAAACCATATAATATGAGGTTAAACCTAAATACTTTAAAATGTTCATGCAAATAGGCAGGCCCTTGGACTACGTACTTGAAGGTAAATCTAGAGGAAATTGAATAGGATAACTGTATAATGTATGACACCCTTACATACAGCTTAAAAGATAATTGGTGTCATGCTTCTGGCCTTGCCAAATGGTGTTGGCCCCCAGATCTATACAGGTCCCCTTAAATGGTAGGTCAATTAAAAACAGCTTTAGGAACTCTTAGCAAGCTCTGAAGGAACCCAATGCTTCCACAGAACCCTAGTCGAGAATGGTCTTCTGATGGAGACTTCAAGTGGCTGTTCTACCACAGATTATCCAGGCATGGTCCACTGTTTTCACCATTAGGAAATTGCCACTGTAGTGGCCACTGGGAATTACAATGTAGCCATTGCTGGTGTGTATCTCATCAGAAAGTGTCTGTGATAAGGCTGCAGGAGATCAGCATTATAGAGATTTAAGAAAGGATGAAAAAAAGGGTAAAAAAAAAGTTTTATTTTGAAAAAAAAAACGGCTATTGTCATTGCACATAGATTTAGCAAACAAAATCCCATTCACTTAGGGTTTAGGTCTACTTTAATCATTTTAGGAAAAAACGCCTGTCAGCAAGATGGCCCTACTATTAAAGACTTTGCAGACTGTTAATCATTTTCATACTTAGTACTGTGTTATTGGATTCTGTTGAATGAACTGACCTTGAAAGTTGAACATTTTTAAGTTTCCTGCATGCTCCTGGCTTTTGTCCAGCTTAAAATAGTTGGATTCAGAGAACAATAAGTAACACTCAGCAACTTCTTTTAATACAGCAGTCAAAGATTGTAGACTTGTATTGTATGGATTTAAATATATATACAATATATTGTGATATGGGGGTTGTCAGCTCTCGTGGTATGTGTGTTTGTACAGTGAGTCCACACCAGACAGAAACTATAGTTAAGGGCCTGGTAGCCCACTTTTAACCACTTGCCCACTGGGCACTTATACCCCCTTCCTAACCAGGCCAATTTCCAGCTTTTGGTGCTCTCACACTTTGAATGACAATTATTCAGTCATGCAACACTGTAATCATATGAAATCGTTGTCCTTTTTTCACACAAATAAAGCTTTCTTATGGTGGGATTTAATCATCACTGGGTATTTTATTGTTTGCGCTATAAATAAAAAAAGATCGAAAAGTTTGCAAAAAAAAAAATGCATTTTACTTTACATTTTTCTGCTATAATATTTTGCAAATTAGTAATTTTTCTTCATAAATTTTGACCAAAATGTTAGGGTTGCCCAACATGCAGGGAGCACCTCCAGGCTTCTAGGAGCATAAATTACACATCTCATTTTTTGACTACCTATTACACTTTTGAAGGTCCTGGAGCACCAGGACAATAGAAACACCCACAAAATGACCCCATTTTGGAAAGCAAACACCCCAATATATATTTTATAAGGCATTATGAGTCTTTTGTACATGTCATTTTTTTCCACAAGTTTTTGGAAAATGTGGAAAGAAAATAATAACACATTTTTTTAATGCATTTTTTGCACATTTTTACGGCACTGGCAGGCGCTGATGATGATCCACTGATAGGGTAGCACTGATGAGCATTCACTAATGGGCACTGATGAGCACTAATAGGATACTGTAGTGGCACTGATGGCCCTGTAGGGCACTGATAAGCACTCACTGATGGCACTGATGTTTGCTCAGCGCTTAACAAAATAAAGGCAGACATTACAGTTACATTACAATTTGGTATAAGAGGAATCAGAGGGCCCTGCTTATTAGAGCTTATAATCTAAAAAGGGAGGGTCAGTTTATACAAAAGGTAATAGCTGTGGGGGATGAGCTGATGGAGGAAGTAAAAAACAGTGTATTAGAAGCAGGATAGGCTTCATTAACCACATGCCGACCAGCGCACAACGATATACGTTGACACAATGGCACGGCTGGGCAAAAGGGCGTATAGGTATGTCCCCTTTAAGATGCAGCATTATGGGCGCACGCACGCCCGCCACATGCTCCGTAACTGTGGGTCCCGCGGACTCGATGTCTGCCGATGTCCCACGATCATGTCACGGAGCGAAAGAACGGGGAGATGCAAACAAGGCATTTCCCCGTTCTGCCTTGTGACATGACAGAGATCACTGCTCCCTGTCATCGGGAGCAGTGATCGCTGTCATGTGAGTAGCAGCCCACCCCCCCACAGTTAGAATCACTCCCTAGGGCACATTTAACCCCTTGATCACCCCCTAGTGTTTAAATCCCTCCCTGCCAGTCTCATTTATACAGTAATCAGTTCATTTTTATAGCACTAATCGCTGTATAAATGACAATGGTCCCAAAATAGTGTCAAAAGTGTCCGATGTGTCTGCCATAATGTCGCAGTCACGATAAAAATCGCAGATCACCGCCATTACTAATAAAAAATAATAATAAAAATGCCATAAAACTATCCCCTATTTTGTAGACGCTATAACTTTTGCGCAAACCAATCAATTTACGCTTATTGCGATTTTTTTTTTTTTTTTTACCAAAAATATGTAGAAGAATACACATTGGCTTAAACTGAGGAAAAAATTTGTTTTTTCCTTTGAAAATGCGTTTGCAAAAACTCCATCAGTATCACCAGCAAAGCAGCTTCATTATTATCCCATTAAAGAAGAAGAGAATTGTGCGCTGCATTTCGAGATTTCATAATTTGCCGCGTCACGAATGTTAATTCTCCATTACGAACGCTAGTTTACAAGACCGAACGCTTCTGGCTCGTCCTTGCTGCCGAGCATGGGTGTTTGTACTTTGGACTTTTGTCCGACGGACTTGTGTACACACGCTCGGAAAATGCGACAACACACATTTCTCCGTGAAAAATCCGACAATTGTCCGATTTACCGCCAACAGCCTGACATCAAACATTTTCTGTCGGAAAATCCGATCGTGTCTACGGGGCATAAGAGGACCACACAAATCTCTCTCATTCCAGAGTACACACGCTCGGAAAATCCAACAACACACATTTGTCCGCGGAAAATTTGAAAACCTGCTAGCGAACATTTGTTTGCGGAAAATCCGACAACAATTGTCCGATGGAGTGTACAAATGGTCGGATTTTTCGCCAACAGCCTGTCATCACACATTTCCCGTCAGAAAGTCCGATCGTGTGTATGAGGCATTAGAGTCTTATGCCCCGTACACACGGTCGGATTTTCCGACGGAAAATGTCCTATCGGACCATGTTGTCGGAAATTCCGACCGTGTGTGGGCTCCGACGGAAAAAGTTTGAGATCCTGCTCTCAAATTTTCCAACAACAAAGTCCTATCGGACTTTTTCCGATCGTGTGTAGCGAATTCCGATGGACAAAGTGCCACGCATGCTCAGATCACATTACAAGACCAAAGCTATTGGCTACTAGCCTCTGCGTAGTCCCGTCGTACGCAACGAACGTCACCACGTTCAGGAAGATCGGATTTTCCGACAACTTTGTCCGACCGTGTGTATGCAACACCAGTGTCGGACAAAATCCGTCGGAAAAAATCAGACGGATTTTGTGGTCGGAATTTCCGACCGTGTGTACGGGGCATTAGAGTCAGTATGGGACAGCTGCATCTCCACATTGATGCTGCAGCATAGAAGTTAGTATGGATGTTTATAAAAAAACATCCGCTCCCCTTCTCAATTAAAAATTTGGCATCTTTGGGTCTTTTATAGTTCTGCTTTAATTATTATTTTTGTACATGACAAAGAGGAAACACATTTTACACACAAATCTCATGGTGTCAGCTCATGTCCTTCCTTTATCTACTCTGTGCTCTGTATACCCGCTGAGCAGATAACGCCAACATTTGCTATTTTAACCAGCGTGAGTAAAGGGAAAGCACATGCCACTGATTTCCGGCTTGTCTGTACACTCCGATAGATCTATTGTGAACACCCAGCAACCAAATCTCCACTACTAGCTGCTAAACTGCGCCCACCACCGAGCTTGAAAGTGCCCATTTGTGCGTACCCTTTAAAAACCATACTTTTACTAAACACAAAAAAAAATATAAAAAAAAAAAATAAAAAATATTAAAAAAAAAAAATAAAAAATATTAAAAAAAAAAAAAAAAAAAATTTTAAATAATAAATATAATAAAATAAAAAAATTAAAAATTAAAAAAAAAAAAAAAAAAAAAAAAAAAAAAAAAAAAAAAAAAATTAAAAAATTTTTAAAAAAAAAAAAAAAAAAAAAAAAAAATATTTAAATAAAAAAAGTAAAATATATAAAAAAATTAAAAAAAAAAAAAATAATAAAAAATAAAAAAAAAAAAAATAAAAAATAAAATTAAAAAAAAAAAATTAAAAAAAAAATTTTAAAAAA